>PVLD010002432.1:0-166466 GCA_004027595.1 Dinomys branickii | reverse complement strand
GATTTTATTGAAGAGTTTGAGGAGTGTTGGCATTAGATCTTCTCTGAATGTTTTATAGAATTCTGCTGTGAATCCATCAGGGCCTGGGCTTTTCTTTGTTGGTAAGTTTTTAATAACATTTTCAATCTCATTAATTGATATTGGGTTGTTTAGGATTTTTACGTCTTCCTGATTCAATTTTGGTAATTTGTACCTTTCTAGAAATCTGTCCATTTCTTCTGTATTTTCTATCCTATGGGAATACAGATTTTCAAAGTAGGTATTAATGATCTTTTGGATTTCTTTTGGATCTGTAGTGACTTCCTCTTTTTCATTCCTTATTGCATAAATTTGAGATCTTTCCCTTCTTTTTTTGATAAGGTTGGCTAGGGGTTTATAAATTTTAGTTACTGTTTCGAAGAACCAACTCTTTGATTCACTAATTTTTTGTAGAGTTTTCTTCATCTCATTTGCATTAATTTATTCCCTGAGTTTTATAATATCCTCCCTTCTTTGGGCTCTTGGTTTGGCTTGTTGCTCTTTTTCTATGAATTTGCAGTGTATCATTAGGTTGTTTATTTGCTCTCTTTCTGTTTTCTTTGTATATGAGTTCATTGCTATAAATTTCCCTCTGAGGACTGCTTTCATTTCATCCCACAGATTCCGATAGGTTGTACTTGCGCTTTTATTTATTTGTAGGTATTTTTAAATTTCTTCTTTGAATTCTTGTGTGACCCACTGATTATTCAGGAGGTTGTTGACTAATTTCCACGTGTTTATGTGGTTTTTGGAGTTCCCTTTGTCATTAATTTCCAATTTCATTGCACTGTCGTCTGATAATATGCATGGGATAATTTCAATTCTTTTGCATTTAGGTAGATATGCTCTATGGGCTAGAATGTGGTCTATTTTAGAGAAAGACCCATGTGCAGCTGAAAAAAATGTGTATTCTGATGTTGTGGGGTGGAACACTCTGTATACATCTACTAAGTCCATTTGTTCACACTTTTGGTTCATGTCTGTTATTTCTTTGCTGAGTTTCTGTCCGGTTGACTTGTCTCTTTGCGTCAGAGGGGTTTTTAGGTCCACTATTACAATAGTGTTATTATTTATTTGATTTTTCATGTCTGTTAAGATTTGACTGGTAAAGTTAGGTGCTCCATTGTTTGGTGCATAAATGTTTAGGATTGTTACCTCTTCCTCTTGCAGTTTTCCCCTAACTAGTATGCAATGGCTTTCTTTATCTCTTTTGATTGTTTTTGGTTTGAAGTTTACATTGTTTGCAAACATAATAGCTATCCCTGCTTTTTTCTGGGCACCTGTTGCATGGTGAATTGTTTTCCAGCCTTTAACTTTCAATCTGTGGATTTCCTTTTGAGTAAAATTTGTTTCCTGTACACAGCATATCGTTGGATTGTGTTCCTTAATCCACTCTTCCAATCTTTTCCTTTTGACTTGTGAATTGAGGCCATTTACATTAACGGTTATCATGGTTATATGTTGGCTTATTCTAGTCATGTTATTTACTTTTTGTTGTTTTCCTTCTTTTGCTGACTGTTTACTTACTTTTTCTGTTTAGGGAGTTATTTCTATCATTGTTCTTGGGATTGTGCTCTCTTTTTTCTCTGTCTAGAATATCTTTTAGTGCTTTTTGCAATGCTGGTTTGGCACCCATGAAGTTCTTCAGTTGTTTATTGTCGTGGAAATATTTTATTTCTCCATTGAATTTGAGGGATAGTTTTGCAGGATACATCAGTCTGGGTTGGAAGTTGTTTTGTCTCAGAATCTGTAATATCTCACTCCAAGCTCTTCTTGATTTCATGGTTTCTGTGGAGAAGTCTGCTTTGATTCTGATGGGCTTTCCTTTATAGGTTATGTTTCATTTCTCTAGCAACTTTTAATATTGTGTTCTTTTGCTGGATGTCTGAGATCTTCACTATTATACGTCTGTGTGTGTTTTTCTTCAGGTTATGGATCGTTGGGGTTCTATATGCCTTGATGAACTGTACTTCAGTATCTTTTACCTTGTTTGGGAAATTTTCTGCTATTATTTCAGCAAATATTCTTTTTATATCGTTTGTGTGGTCTCCTGCTGTTTCATTCACTCCTATTCCTCGAATATTATTTCGTTTTGCTTTATCTTGCAGCTGTTGGATTGATTTTTCTTCTGTCTTTGAGGATTTTATGAGATCCTTCCTTTCACGCTCATAAGCTGCCATGCTGTCTTCAACGTCTGAAATTCTATCTTCGGTTTCATTTAAGTGGTTTTGCAAGCTTTCAGTGGAAGTTTTCAAATCCTGGCAATCTCTTTGGACCTGTTTCATTCTTGGTAATTCATTCCTAAATTGCTCTTGTAACATTTCCATTTGTTTCCTATTTTCTTCTAATCTTTTATCTATTTCTTCTCTATGTGTACGGAACATTTCTTCCATTATAGTTTTCAGTTCATTTTTTGTCTGAGAGATCATTCCAGGTATGTGGCTTATTTCTGCTTTAAGCTTTCTTATGGCCTGTTGGAGTTGTTTCATTTCGGATGCAATCGTTTCATAACTTGCAGGTATGTGGCTTCCTAGTTCCCCTGTATCCTCGCATTCAGGGCTTGCTCTGGGAGGGATTGAGTTCTGAGACTGCGTTTTGTTCTTCTGTCTTCCCATTTTTGGGTATCGGATTCAAAATATTGAGCGATAAATTACCCAGGCGAGGGGCTGGGGGTATAGCTCAGTGGCATAAGTGCTTGCCTGGCAAGTGCAAGGTCCTGAGTTCGATCCCCAGTTCCAAAAAAAAAAAAAAAAAAAATTCCCCAGGCAGTTCAGCAGGCAAAGGTCTGCTCCAGAAGCTGCTCCAATGATTCCTTCTCTTTGGGAGAATGTCCCTTAAGCTTTCTGCTGAGAGTTCCGCTTAAAAGGCTGTACAGATATTGGTTAGATACTCCCTACCTAGTGACCTGGGTGAGGTGTGTAAGACCGCTCCCCCACCCTCCCAGGGTTCCCTGCAGGTATAGGGATGGACCTCCTCCCCCACTCGGTGATCTGGTCGCGAGCACAGATAGCTCACCAGTTTTCGGAGTCCCTGCAGGCAGGAAGGTTCCAAAGTGCCCGTTTTTTGTGCTATGCTCGCCGCCACTTCTGTTTCCTCGCGCTCTCCGGGTCTGGGGGGGGGAGCGGGATGCTCCACTCCTCTGTGCTCCTCGCGCCGCCTCGGCCAGGGACTGCAGGCCGCTGAGGGCCTTGGCTGCGTAGCCTGCCCGAGGCGCGCGAGATCCGAGACTGCCCCACATTGCCGCTGCTAAAAAGCCGATTTTTGGCTGGAGTCGCTGGAGAGCTGAACCGGTTTGGGAGGTGGTAGGGATTGAGCTGGCTGCGCCCCCAGGGCGCTCGGACCCAGCCAAGCCACCTCCCGTCCCCTGCACTGAGCGTCTCTGGTGCCCAGCATTCGGGGCTTTCCTGCGTCTCGCCACGGCAATTTGGGCCGCCCTACCGCGTTTCCCCCGGCAGCTCAGAGAAACACGTTCAGTTTGAACTTCCCAGCAGAGGTCCCGGCATTCGCACTCGCTAAGTCTGTCTCGAGCTGGTGGTGTCTATCAGGGAGGATCGCTCCTTTGCTGCTCACCTGGTCGCCATCTTCCCGGAAGTCCCCCTGATTTTCTTAATATTAACTGTTTTATTTTGAAATTGCTCTTAATGTCAATTTGTGATGAGAATTAACTTAAATTGCATCTTTCCCAATAAATACTGCCTAAAAAATTATCCATATGTTAGTCTCCATCTATTTACAAGTAAGATTTATTTTATTACCTTTTAAAATTATATATGAAGAAGTCACGCCATGGTATTTTAAACATAGACACAAACACACACACACTGGCATATTTGAATGATCATAAATTATTAATTGCCCAATGGCAACTAACTTTAACGCATTGGCTGGGTAAAATTTTTGCTCTTATATTTTAGCACATCCAAGGAAATTCTCAAAATTAAAGTAACCTTAGATTTTTTAATAAATTTTATAACAATTTTTATATTTTATACATTTTTCTACAGAGTAAATGGGGATTGAAAATTTTCTAAATATCATGATTTTCCTGCGAGTTTAATTAACTGCTCAATTTTACTGATTTGTACATATTAATTTACATTAATTTTTGTGCCACTTGGTAAATTAAATGTCTCATAGAAATCTCTACTTTGAAAATAACTTAAGAATTGTAAATGACTTCAGGCAATCTGTTGAATCACAACTGCAGCAGAAACCAGGTCACACATCCTTCCTAGGTGATGCAGTTTGTGTCCGTTCCCCAGGAACCCATGTCTTGGGGTGTTGGTCTTCGGCATGCAAAGTTGGGAGGTGGTTGAGCCTTACCTGTTGGGACTTAGTTTTGCACTTCTAGCCACTAAAAGTGTGTGCTACATCAATTTCTCCTAAATACCTACTGTCAGGTGTTTAATAAAAAAATGTACTCCTGTACATGGTATCAATTTAAAGCTTAAAATTACTTAGCATTCATTTTATATCTTTCAGCTATAATTGTAAAAGTGATTAAATCTAATCTTTTAAAGAGTTGGCAGGAACGTTGCTATTATATGATTATTATGGTCAGATTATTATTTGTGAAAAGTTAGCATACCAAATTAATGCTGCAGTGAAAACCCTAATAAGGAATCACAATAATAGAACTAGAGTGTTTAATTTTAATTATTAAAAAATTAACTTTTGGTAAATCCTCTTCACAGTATTTTTCACATTAATTTTTGTCAAACAGAATGTATAAATAATGTTTTATTAATAGCTTTTCTTGATCAGCTATTTCATTCTCTGAATCACTTTTAAATAAAGTAGTAGAGACTTTTAAAGTAACCATTTTCATGCATGAAAATTATAGTGCTGGAAGCCCAGCTACTCCTGGAGCGAAGACTAGAGGATCACAAGTTTGCAGCCAGCCTTGGCAACTTAGGCAGATGCTTTCTCAAAATGAAATGAAAAGAGCTGTGAACATAGTTTCACATTTACAGACCTTGCATTGCCCTTGATTTATCCTCAGCATGAAACACACACACACACACACACACACACACACACACACACACACACACGGAGTACAGTTCACAAATGTTATATGCACATTTCTATGACTACACACTGCACAACATAACATAAGCTTTAATGATATAAAAATATTATTAGAACCTCAGATAATCCCCTTGTCTCACTTCCTGGTCAACCCCATGCCTCTTTGCATGATTTGAAGGTTTTTGTTTTTTGTGGAGGTTTTTGGTACTGGGTATCCAACTCAGGACCTTGCACTTGCCAGGAAGGTGCATGTTCTTTGGAGCTATATACTCAACAGCCACTCCATGCATCTTGAACCCTCATTCCCCCAAAATTGACCAAAATTCTTTTTTCTAACACAAGCAGGAAAGAAAAATTTGTTGTTGACCTGTTATCCATTCATCACTCATTTCTCTCCAGATTGGTAGGCAGCCATAACTAATAAGTAAATAAATAAATACCAGGAAAAAGCATTTTTTCACATGATAATTGCACTTCTGGGTAAATGAGATGAAAGTACCTGCTAGAAAAGGGATACTTATCTATAGAAATGACCTGGAAAAATGATCCTGATTAGTTATGAGAATCACTCATAACTAATATAAGTAATGAAACTTGCATTAATGTAGCATGACTCCAGGGAAAATGGCACATGAACGATGGAGGATATACATTGGAGATGTCCCCAACATGACCTCTGTGGATGTAAAGTTGCAAAACTTCACTCGAGGTCTTATCTATTGTGGTGGATGAACTAATGATCAGCTTACAATACACAGCTGAAGTGAATGAGTGTAGTGACGGATATCGAAGCCCCACCTGAGGATTGTTGCCAACAGCATAAAAGGAGAACAGGATAGGAAGATGGTGTGTTGTTGATTCTCCTGGAAGAGCTTGTCATCCTAGCTTTCCTGATACGAACTTAGCTGTTCTCATCTTCAGAGGAGTAGGGGTCTTCCCCGTGGCTAAGGATGACTGCAGTTCTTTTGGGGGGGAGCTCAGATCCCTACCTTGAGCCTTGCCTCCTGGCTCCAGGGCAGATCCCTTAGCCTACTGGAACAAATCCTTCAACCCACGGGCACAGACTTTCTGGCTTGTATTACTGACTTTTGGGCCTTCCCAGTGCAGATCCTTGAAGAAGACATGAGACATGAGACACTGTCGTGGGTCTCCCATTGGACTCATGAGGGGCATTGCCATGGGCTCTAGGTGTTCAGCTGGGCTCATGCAGGACATTGCTCTGGGACCCAGGCACTCAGCTGGATTCTTGGACTCTCTAGAGTGTGGAAAGATCTCCTGCACTCCTTTGCATTTGACTCTTTGGGTATTATAAAATAATCCTATAAATTATGTTTCTCATATTAAATCTTTTTATCTCATAAACCCCGACTACAACATCTATTTTTCCAGACCACATAATATAGTTTTGTAGGACATACTCAGCTTTTTGTGAAACTAAGAGTGACTTGTATCCGTGTCATTACCAGTAAAACTTAATTTTCAAAAGAGCTCAGATTTATATGTTTATATATTTTAATATATATATTAATCCTTCATGTTAGTTTAAATACAGATCATTTCATCCCATTTCAAAATTCTACTTAAAGAGTATGTATTCCTTTTACATCCTAAACAATGTGTAGTGTTTAACTCAATGATATTTCATTATTAAGAGTAATCTACTTTTCTATGCCTGAGTCAACACTGCTACAGTACTATGTATTTCTATTTTAAACTTGTATATACAATCACAGGCTATGAAACTGGGCAATCTAGAGAGATACTGTCTCTAAATTAAGATGTAGCTCAGTGTGTGAGGGGGAATACACACTTCACACAATACACACACACACACGTTCACTAATACAGGGAAATCATTAGCTTTGCTCCTCAGTTTTCTTTGCTTTATATTTTTTGTATTTGCACAGAGACTTTAGGAATTACTCATTGATATTCATGACAAATATGTTGAGATTTTTATTGTTACTACAATTAAACTATAGATCAATCTGTGACATGTTAATAATCCAGTATTCCCAGTCATACAAATGCTATTTCCTTTTTATTCATCTGTCTTCTTTAATTATCACTCACGCCTTACATATTTTACCTCTAATCATTTACAAATATGTTGTAAACGTTATACATTTGTATTATGTGCCTTTCATGTTATTTAAATAAGATTGTTTTATTTTATTCTCCTGGGGATTTTTGTTGTATATATAGGAGTAAATTATCTTGTTATATTGACCTTGAATCCTACACACTTGTTATACTGACTTAACAATTTGATTTATACAGATGTGCACATTAAATTTTTCTCATTGTGCTATTTATTTTGATTAGCACATGGTTGCAGTGCATCATGACTGCATTCTTCAGAGGGCGTTGGTGCGTGTACATTGCACATCTCAATTCATTTTACTTTTGCTTCTCTTCCCCCCACACCCTATGTTAATAGTTTCTTGTTTTTTATTCCTTGGGTTATTTTTATTGATTTTTTCAGAAGATAGCAGCACAGTCAAACACTTGTTCTCCTGTTCCTTCTGCTGTCCAAAAGTTAATGCTAAAGTAAGTTTTATTCAAGTGAATAAATCAATAAGAACAACATTTTATGGGAAAGAAACCCCTGTTTCAAGCTGCAAAATACAGTAACCAATTAAATCCTTTTGAAAATTAAGCTACTTATAATATATAAAGTTCTTAAAAATTACTGAAACCTGTGTATTTTTCCTAGTGTACTTTGTGCATATTATGTATGAATAAGTACTAGGTGAATAATATTTTGGGAAAAATAAACTCTTAAAATTAAAGCAATATATTTAAAATTTATTATTTAAAACATGACTGTTTTATTGCCATATTTTTCTCATATTACACTTTCCTATAAATTTCTGTGACATTTATCATAGTTGATAAAATATTTTTATTTTTGCTAAAATTATATGAGAAAATTGGAAAATGGGAGTAAGTTTATGATTTTAGTTAATGCAAGTTAGTCAGAACTACCAACATGGCAACGAACTTTTCCCTAGCGACTTTTGAAATATTTCTCCTTACTCTGTAAATCTCTATGGCAGTACACCCGAGGCGCGGCCTGCAGCTGGCCATGAGCCCTGCCACTGCATCGCCTGCTTGGGCAGCAAATAGCAACGCTGTAGAGAAGATTTATTGGATTCATTATTTTAACTCACAGATAAAGAGAATAAGTGCGCATACTGAATTGCATTGTTTTATAGAAAGTTTTGCTGGATTGGAGGGAAATTGCAACTGTACAAAATGGTGACAGCTGCAAATGGTATGGATGCGAACATTTCACTCCTCAGTGGAGAGTCAAATGGTTTCAGGAAGATGACAATGGCAGAGAACGTGTTTCAGAGCAGCTGCTTTAGAACATATTCACATAGACTGGATTCAGCGCTAATACTATGATTCAAAACTTGATGAATTTTCCATAACATAGTGCCTGCTCATTATCTAACTGATGGTGGATTCTACTGATACTGGACAAAAAGTTTACAGTCTATCAGATACTGGCCTTCAGTGCATCTTTGGAATGCCACAAGGATGTAGGGGATAAACCTGTTTCGGTTCATGGATTTAATGTTAACTGTAAGCAAATGTCATTCTAATTCTGATTTTATTTATTTATTTTTTTATTTTAAAGAGAATAATAAGTCTGATTTTGAAGAATATTTCTGCTTGATAATTTAAATTTTCTGATGAATTTTTTTCAATGGTCAGTGTTTTTAACCATGTTATAATTTCAGTAAACTATGAAGACACAATGATTAAGAAAGTAACAAAAAATTTTGTAGAATTGATTTATTGAATGCATTATTTCAACTCACATACATAAGTGTATCATTCAGAGTTTACTAGGGAGACATATATAACACAATATACAAGAATGTATAAGCATTTACAGATTGGTTTACAATGACCTCCCTCAGAGTAAGGTGTGGAAGCGTGCAAAAGGTCCGTCTGTACACTAGGGGTCCAGAGGATCCAGTTAAGGCCTGGAGCTCTGTGCACTGTCCCTGTGCACTCATCAATAACTAGTGATGAGTCCTTATCAAGAAGCCCAAGGGTCTGCATAAGCATCTTGGAATCTCCACTGGAAGCCAGCAGATGACATCCAAGCTGAAAGTGAACACTGGGTCATCTCGAAAAATGTCAGAAACAATCCTTCCTTTTTCATTTACCTTTTATAATATTCTGGCATTAATCCTTTCTATGGAAGGTTTCCAAACATAGAACTATGTTGTTCTAATTTATTTGGGCATGATTTACTAAAGTTGACAAAATTAATCAACCATCACAATCCATGGCTTGTCAACTTGACAATTGGACACACTTATTTAAACTATATAGATACAAAGGTAAGCTTATAATTATGCCAAACATAACCAGCCTCCATGCAAATGGGACACCCCGTTTCCCTCCCCAGAAGAGAAGGCAAGTTTTCTTTGGGTGATGCTTACACTTAACATATTATAACTTGAGCATTATAACATAGGTTTAATATTACTTAAGAATAATACTGTCTGTCAACATTACATTACATTGTAATAATATTAGCAGCAACTATTGCAATATAGTTATAATACTTATTCATGTAACTGATTATGAAGTTGTAGCTGGTATTTAAAGCTACCTTCTTTTAATTTTAAAGAGAAGAAAATAAAAAAGTAACAGTGAAGACAAAAACAGTACAATACAAAAACAATAAAAATGTTACAGGGTTTCCAAACAAGATGATAGGAATTAACAATGGCTGCTATATTACATATTGTTATCTTCAATGAAGTTACTCAGATCACCAGATGTAAGAATGCAAGATTGATCAAACAATTCAAAACAATATCAAGTAATAAAAGAAACATTAGAAATAATACAGAACTTCATTTAATAAGACAGTAGGAATTTAGCAATGGTTGTTATATTGCATATTATTGTCTTCAAATTAGTTGTTCTGATTACCAGACATAAGCATGCAAGATTAGTCAAGGGAAAAAAATTCAGCACTAACTGTTCCTGTCAGTAAACCAGTAGACATCAGTGATACACTTATCTCAGCTACTCTTGTATATATGTACCTATTTTTTCCTTTTTTAATTTTAAAGGGAAAATATCAAAAACAAGATAACAAAAGCAAAAGCATAAACAAAACAACATAAAACAAAAATGATACAGAATTTCAAAACAAGGTGATAGAAAATTAATACTAATTGTTATATTATATATTGTTATCTTCAAAGTGGATACTCAGATAACAAGATATAGGCTTTTAAGATTTCACATTAACTGTTCTTTTCAATACACCAATAGAAAATAGTAGCATAATTATCTTAGCTATCTTGTGTATATAAATATACATATTTCCCTTCTTTCTTTTATTCTCTTCTTCCTCATCTCCGTTGTTCTTTATTTGGGCAGTTCTGTTCCTTTTCACAATATCTATTGTACTTTTCAAATTTTATTTACTCTTTCAGGTTTTAAGGATGTTTACATGTGTGGTCTGATTTATTTCACTTATTAGAATGGTCTCTAGTTGCATCCACTTACCTGTAGTTTACATAAGCCCCTCATTTAACTTTGTAGCTGAATATAACTCCATTGTATAAAAATATCACATCTTTTTTGTCCATTCTTCAGTTGATGGACATTTGGACTGTTTCCAAAATTTAGCTATTACAAATTGTGCTGCCATAACATGGGTGCACGTATATCACTGTGTGCAGTTCTTCTGGAAAGATACCCTGGAGGGAAATAGCTGGGTTGAACGGGACCACTATTCCTATTTACTGAGGACATTCCAGACTGATTTCCACAGGTGTTGCAGCAGTGTACACTCCCACCAATAGTGGAGAAAGGTTCCTTTCTCCCCACAGCTCCTGCAGCATTTGTTATTGGTTGATGACAGCCATTCTTTCTGCAGTGAGATGGAATCTCAATGTTGTTTTATTTTGTATCCTTGTGGATAACTAATGATGTTGAATATCTTTTCATGTATTTATTTGCCATTTGCACTTGTTCATCTGAGAAGTATGTACTCATTTCAGATCCCCCTTTTTGGATTGGATCTTTGAATTTTGGGGTCCTGATTGTTTTTAAAATTGTTTATATGTTCTAGATAGGAGTCCTTTGTCTGAGAGACAGTAGGCTAAACATTTTTCCCAGTGATAAGTTTCCTTTTTACTCTGGTGGTGATTTCTTTTACTGTGCAAAAACTTTTCAATAGGATGAGATCCCAGTTGCTGATTCTTTAAAGTATTTCCTTTCAGTCTGGTTTTGTTCATGAACTCTATGCCTACCCCTATGTCTTCAAGATATCTACTTACTTTCTCTCCCAGTAGATTCAGTGTTACTATTTTAATATTTAGATCTTTAAAACACTTTGACTTGAGTTTGATGCATGATGATAGACATGGGTCCAATTTTAGTCTTTGGCATGTGGCAAGTCAGTATTTCCAGCACCATTTATTAAAGAGGCTATCTCTCTTCCAGTGAATATGTTTGGACACTTTGTCAAAGATAAGGTGGCTGAGTTTGATTGTAGTTGTGGCTATATCTTTTTGGCTGTTCCATTGACCTTCAGGTCTATTTTTTTGTCCAAACCATGCTGATTTTATCACAGTAGTTTTGTAGCATAATTTCAAATTAGTGATTATGATACTGCTGCCTTGCCTTTGTTGCCCAGGATTGCTCTTTCTATTCTGGGTCTCTTTTGGTTCCAGATTAATTTCAGGACTGTTTTTTTTTTTTTTTTTAGTTTTGTGAGGTATACTAATGATATTTTGATCTGGATTACATTGAATCTGTATAACAAATTTGTGAATATAGCCATTTTCACAATGTTGATTCTTCCTATCCATGAGCAAAGACTATATTTCCATTTTCTGAAATCTTCTCCTATCTCTTTTTTGAGAATACTGTAATTTTTACTGCATAGATCTTTTACTTTTTTGTTAGATTGATTCCTATTTCAACTTTTTGGATTCTATTGTGAAAGGTATGGTTTCTCTAGCTTCTATGTTAGTGTGTTTGTTGTTTGTGTACAGGAACGCTATTGATTTTTGAGTGTTCACTTTGTATCCAGCTATGCTACTGAATTTGTCTTTAATTCTTGAAGGTTTTTTGGTGTAGAACTACCTTCTTCTACTACCCATTTTATATTCCCTTGGCCTTCAGCAAATATCTCAGCAACTCTTGGTTCTTACCTGGGTGTCTATTACTGAAGTTTCTAGACCCTTCACCATTCTGCTTGGAATAAATTGTTGTGGTTTCCTGTTGACTTTAATAACAGGGGATGGTTACGATAGGAGGTACCCTAAAGAATCTTCTACACTCCATGTACATTCTTCATTTCTTCCTTTGTGGAATAATAGCTCAATATATCCTTGCTAGTCTGAGTCATTCCCACATGACAACATTGAAACTCCCTTTTTAGCTTGTTACCTCAGAGATATGACTATGTCAAAATGACCATGAGGGAGTGTTAGCTTCCAGTTCAATGGTGTCATTGTTGAGTTTCCTGGTATAAATCATCACCTCTCTGGAATTAAGACATTAAAGCTAGTAGAGTATAAGATCATGAGGACAGGAAGCACAATTTTTGCTAGGGGATAACTGGGGGTAATAGTGAATGGTACCATTCCCACTCCCCCCTCCCTCTTGATTCAGAGACCTGAATCTTGGCTATGAGAAATACAGTATCACATAGTGGATCCTGATTCAAAGCATAAAGAGCCTTTGGAAGAACTTTGCTACTGGCTTGCAAGCTATTGTCACCTACATGGCATTATAGCTGTGTCTTCAAAAGACCATTCCAATTTTCTATCAATCTTGCTGCTTCTGGATGGTGAGAAACATGGTAAGATTAGTAAATTCTGTGAGCATGAGCCCATTGCCTCACTTCTTTGGCCACAAAGTGCATTCATTGATCAGAGGCCATGCTGTATAGAATTCCATGAACTCTGTAAGTCCACAGATGGTAGTTTGCATAGAAGCATTACATGAAAGGAAAGCAAATCCCTAAGCAGAGTAAGTGTTTACACCTTTAAAGCACAGTACTTTCCATGATGGAAGTGATCTAGTATATTCAACCTGCCACCAGAATGCAGGCCAATTACCGCAAGAAATGGTGCTATATCAGGCACTCAGTGTTGGTCTCTGCTGCTGGAATACTGGGCGTTCAGCAGTGGCTGTAGCCAGATCTAACTTGTTGAGTGGGAGTAGTGTTACTGAGACCATGCATAAGCTCCATCCCTGCCACCATGGCCATTCTGCTGATGAGCCTATTGGGCAAAGACAGGGGTGACTGAAGCAGGAGGTTCACGACCATCTACAAAATGGGTCACCTTATTCACTTGATTGTTAAAGTCCTCTTCTGCTATTGTCACTTTTTGGTGAGCATTTACATGGGAAACAAATATTCTTATCTCCTTTGCCTATATTGGAGAAGTCTATGCACATACCTCTTCCTCAAATATTGCTATCACCAGTTTTCTAGTTATGGTCCTTCCAAGTTCCTGGCCATCTGGCCAGACCATTGGCTTCAGCCCACAAATAAGTTTAGTCTCACATCTGGCCATTTCTCCTGCCAGGCAAAATGTACTACTAGGTGTACTGCCTAAAGTTCTTCCCACTGTGGAGATATCTCTTTACTATTCTTCTTCAGGGATGTTCTGGGAAGGGGCTATAACACTCCAGCTATCAACTTACAGGTAATGCTCCCATAATGTGTAGAACCACGCATAAGTCAGCTCTTGGCCTCCTCTTGCTCTGATGGTTGATCATATGGTAATCCCCATGAGGCCATAGGTGCATGCTAGAAGGCAGAAGGCAATATAGCAGAATTAGGATCTATGGCCATCTAGAGAACTTCTTTATATAATATACTTGTACCTTCTCATCCTGCTCTGGTGGATCACATATATACCATTTCCATTTAATGGTAGACTATTGCTCTGCACATTTATAAATCAGTGGGTATAAAGCTTATAAATCAGATCACAATATCCTTCGCCTTGTGAGAATCCTCCTAATATGGTCTGTGTCTGCATGTCTCCCCAAATCCTCATGAATTCATGGGTGAGCTTCTAGGATTTGTGATTTATTCATGATCCAATGCTGGGATTATGGGTGTGAGAGCTACACCCGCCCTGGGAAGGGTGGTTTGCATATAATGTAAGGGAGAGAAAGAGGCTTCTTGCTGAGCTATTTCTCCCTTTTGTTCTTGTGGCCTTTGCTATTTTCTGCCACCATGAGCGCTTGCCCTCTGCCATGTGCCACACTGCCTTGGAGCTAGCCAATTATGGACTGAAACTTCCACAAACTGTGAGCTAAATAAACCTTTTCTTCCTCAATATTGGGCGCTGGGTATTTTGTCTGAGCAATGAGAGAAAAGTAACCAAGACACCTCCCAAATGTCTCCATCCTACTTTACAAGATCCCATTCCTTTCCAGTCAGTGTCCTTACTTTTGCTTCAGATACTCTTCCGAGATGAGCATTAAATTTGTGTTGTAGTTTAGCCAATGAAATTATGAGAGCCTGTGTTTGTGTTCTGCAATCTTGGGCCTGCAGCAAAAAGAGAGGAGATTTTCTTTCAAGAAACATTTACAGATTATTAAAATTTTTATGTGTGTTTGGAGAGGGGAATTTGAATCTTTGAGCTCCTTATTTTCTTTTATTAATTTTTGCCCACAGTCACAAAACTTTATGGATACACTGAACTTCTTTTTCTCTTTCAATAATTTGTCCAGAGATCCTAAGACCAGGCAGTCAGTATCATTATATTCCCTGCTGTGCCAAAAATATTTAAAGCATTCATATATAGAGTCATTAAATTACTGCTATGGTTTGTGTTTGGGTGTCCCCCCAAAGACACATGCAGTCATGGGGCGGGCTTTAAGAGTTTATGATTGATTCATGGTCCAATGTTGGAATTATGGATGTGAGTGCTACACTTGCCCTGAGGCAGGTAGTTTGCAATGTAATGGAGAGAAAGAGGCTGCTCGCTACTGCCCTTCCTCCTTTTATTCTGTGGCTTTTGTTGTTTCCCACTGCCATGAATGGTTGCTCTCTGCTATGTGCCACTCTGCTTGAAACCTCCCTGAACTGTAAGAAAATAAACCTTTCTTTCCTTAATTCATTTCCTTAACTCTGGGTGTCAGATATTTTGACTCAGCAACCAGAGATAAGTAACCAACAACTTACATCTCCAAAGTGGTAAATTAGGATAATCAAGTGGATCTATAAGGCATATTACTTTAAACTATCAAGAATTATCAATAGCCCCCCGCATGAAAAGGAGAGACCATGACATCTTTAGGTCTAATCACATTAGATATCCAACTCCAGTAACACTTAAAGCCATTAAAGAATTTCACCTTTACCATACTGTTTCTCTAGAGCCATTCTTGGTACCAAAAGATGTACCAGTGTTTGCTTACGAGAGATACAAATACAATACAAGGTCTTGAAACATATAAGAATTTATAGATTGGCTTACAATAGCTTCACACAGAGTCAGGTGTGGAAGTGTGCAAAAGATCTGTCTGCACACCGGGGGTCTGAAAGATCCAGTCAAATGCCTAGAGCTTATGTATTGTCCCATGTGTCCATATCAGGAAGCCATGGGAAGGCTGAAGAGTAGCACTGAAAGCCAGGAACGGACATCCATGGTGAAAGTGTGGACAGTAGAACTCCTCCAGAGAAAATGGAAACAATCCTTCCTTCATTTCCCTTTTTTAGCATTCAGGCAATAGTCCTTTCTACAGTGGGTCTTGCATACCCAGAATTATGTGGAGACAATTCAGGCGGGCATTATTTACTCAAGTTGACACAATCAATCAGCTGTCACAGTGAACATGACTTTTAGTGAACCAACTTATGCACTGTGATTAAGGCACTCACAGACATAAATATGTCACTAATTATGTATTTCATGATTATCATGATTATCATGATATCATGATTATCATTTACTCATCCAAATGATTTATGGCATTATTTGCAATATATTTATATTCCTATGAAATTCATGGTCATTATAATGTGAATTACAGAATTGCTTTTTTTTCTGCAATTTTTTAATAAGGCATTATCATTTTCTTGTAGATATTCAAATTGTGCAAAAGCAGACAATAAATATGAGTTATATAAATATTTTTGAACAAATTTTTGTAAACATACTTATGTATGTGATATCTTTAAGGAATAGAAATCTACTATTATTTGTTTTTGTATTCTTTCTACAGTCATGAAAGACAAAGCTAATTAAATGCGTGGTTAATATAAAAATAATGCCTTGGTTCATGTAAGCCCTTGACACTTTTTTTACAAGAGGCATTTTAAAAACTGTTTAAACTCAGGTGCTTTTTACAAGCATCATTTTCAATGGAATTTGGATATCAAATCCTGGATTTTTTCTCTAAAGCTTTATTGTGAAAATGTATCATGTAGCTCAAAATGCATGCCTTAGGCTAGATTTGATAGCACCCATTTGATGGCTGTAGAAATACATCTACTCTGTAGGAAAGAAAGAAAAATCAATGCCTACATTTCAGGGAGACAACCTATAAAGTAGGCCTTACATAAAATTTACAATGCAGTGCTCCTTTTAAAAAATAGTTTTACCATTTCAAGCAGAAATCCATCACATTGTCAGCTAGAGGATCCCTCGAATTAATGTAAAATAACTCAAAAACAAAATGCAGATGAGAGGAGACTTCCCCACCCCATCCCACAGAGCACCACCTTTCTCATACTTTTGTTTATATGTGAAGCTGAGAGTTCGGCAACAATTTTTGGAGTTATGCTGATTGGGATAATCTTCTGCATGATGTGCTGATTTCAGAAGTCTGCTGTCCCTGGGGTTGAATTTGGAAGATGTAAATCGGCTTTCCAACACTATATTTTGCAATGTGTAAATTAATAACTTGACATTTCACAGCTGTTTTAAAGGCTGTGCTTTAAAGAATGAAATATCAATCACAAATATACATCTACCTAGAAATGTCAAATCCCGCCCAAATGAATACCACTGCAAATTAGCGGCAGGTCACATTGTTCTTCTGTCTTTCAGCAGTAATGCATTTCCTTCCTTTCCAGGTTAAGAGCTCCCCTGGAGAGGATTAAACCTATTTTCTACCCTATATGAAAGATGTGTAGTGAAGTGCTTTAATAACAGAACATAGTAAACAAATGCTAAACCTATTTGAAAGAGGCAGTGTGATATAGTAAAAGAAGATATTAAACCAGGAGTCAAAAATACCTGGATTAAATTCCCAAGTCTGTACCTGAGAGTTGCTCACATTTAGGCCTCTCATGATCTCACTTTACAATTCCTTAAAATCGACCTTACCCATTTCACAGGGTTATCTAAAATCCTTGTCTATTTCACATGGACTTACAAAGTTAGCATGAGCTAGTAAGTATTCAATAGTCAGGGCTGGGGATGTAGATCAGTGGAATAAGTGCCTGCCTGGCAAGTGCAAGGTCGTGAGTTCAATCACCAGTACTACAAAAAAAAAAAAAAAAAAAAAAAAAAGTATTCAATAGTGATTTTATATATAAATTTGGCAAATTACAAGAGATTATTAATACTATAAACTAAAGTTTCTACTTGTCCTACATGTTTATATCAAGGTTTGTATCCTGTTCATGAGGTCACCAAGAGAAAGGCATTTCTGCTGATAAGGAATAATTTAGCAGAATAACCCATCACGTGGTGATCGAGTGCATCTGAGTGAGTAATAGGCAAAAGTGCTTATCTATACTTCATACCTTAAGGGCTTCTGCCATCTTTTCATCAGTTTTCCTAGTATATTTCAAATTCTGTCCATAATATGCCATGTCATATTCCCAAACAGTGATTATACCTTATGATTCCTTAAAATATATACATAGCTTTATTGCTTGTATGGAATGTAAATTATATGGTATTGAATTAAAATTTTTTCTCCCCAAATGAACACTACTGTTAATTCTGGACATGCTGGAATTAGCAAACTAACTCAAAATTATAATTTTCTCACAAAACATTAGCAGTCAATATTCAGCTCTGGGTAGATGTTCTAATTCATTTAACTATGTTGAGTCAGGATGGAGAACAGTTTTTACCATGTTCACTATAAAACTTTAAGAAAGGTAGAATGTTTTATTCACTCATCTGTATCCCTGGCTTCCAACATAGGGACCAAATGGAAACACAGTAAGTTAGCAAGACATACGTTGACATGCATATTATATTTAATCTCATACATATCTGGAGTCAACCAGTATTTCTTAGCATCTTTATGTTTTAAAGACTTATATACATATATGAAGAATACCCTTAGGAAAATATATTCCATCAGGAATTAATGTTCCTATTTTAATGAAATACACTTAATATTTTAAGAACAAATATTTTGTTCCAAAAAACTATGTATGCTTGCCTTATTTCTCACATATGTGGAGGCCTATAGTCTACAATAAAGGTGCTGACAGATTTGGTATCTTCATGGGCCCACTTGCTTAGAGACCATGTCTTTTTGCTGTGTCCTCATGTAATGTATGGAAAAGGCAAATCACTAAGTCCATTTTAATAAGGCCACCAATACATGAGCGCTTATACGTGTGGGTTCTGCCTTCTTCATTTAATCAACATTTATGGTTCCCTTTTCTAATTCCATATTAGAGGTTAAGATTGCAACATATACATTTTTAAGAGTACAGAAATTCAAACACTAGGAAACTATATTTTAAAATATCTATAATCTGTGAAATTGTTCTCTGTCTTTACCAATAAGAAGATCCATGCATAATGGCTTTATCTGTTAAACTTTAGAGCAGTATAAACATTACTCTTCCTATGTTAGAGTAAAATTAGCTTCACATAATTATCTCCATACTAATACAGAGTAAAACCCTGGTTTACATTGTCACACTTACATAGAAATGATTTCCAAGGTGTAATGATTTAATGGAGTTTCTTCTGATACACTATTGGACTTTGCTGAGATGCCTGCAGAGTATGAAACGGGAAAATGCTGCCACAAAATAACTCAATACTAAGCCAAATCAGGCTCTGATGGTCGACGAATAATTTGAAATAATTATTTTATTTACTGCAAGGACACAGTTACCTGACATTTTGACTCAATTTTGAGAGCACAACCATGCATATTTTATTTTATGCACACACTTTTCTCAATAAACGTAATACTAACAACCTTCATATTCTGAATAGCCTTTGTCATTCAATTGCCTATACTGGGCTTGCGTTAGGAAACTGTTTTACCGTATTCACTGTGACTGCATCCTGGTTACAACTTCCTTTCTCGGAAGGAGGATGTAATTATTTCTGTTGCTATCTATAAGTGTTGCAAGAAATACAACAAACAAAATGAATTTCAGGCACCTTTTCAGTTTCCAGTTGTTTGTATAAATTCCAAATTTTATTTTATTTTTAATGACATGAAAGAGAGAAACATTTCTGGGTTAAATAATCTTCAAATTTAGGAAATGAGGAGAGCACCATGGTGCGCTAGTGCCAGCAGAGTTTACAACACGCTTAAAAGTTGCTCACAAACTCAACATGTATTTAGATATGGGAAGAAGGGAAGAACAGGCACAGTCCTGCTTCGGGACCCAGAACCAAACACCGAGGGAAACATGAGACAGAGTTGAGGGGCTTAAAATGATCATGACTGGCGGGATCTAACATTGGCGAAAAGACCGAACCAATGCAGGACCAGGTTCTCTCCCAGCACTTCCCCAAAGCAACTGAGATCTGTGACCAGCTGTGCTTCCTCCTGCCTCTTCCCCCTGCAAGAGCTCCTAAAGTCCACACAGAAAGGCTCTCTTCCCCTGACCTGTAACAATACTAAGTTTTTGAGCTGTGAAAAAAACTTTTGTGATGACAACTGACATTTAGGACCACAGGGAGTAAAGAAAATAACTCAGACCAATCCCTGTGGGGGTTATTTCTTCCTAGAACCCAGAAATTAAGTTCAAGATTAGACTAAAATTTGGTAAGCCACAGTGCTGATTTGATCTGAGAATGAGGTTGGGGCTGAGGAGAGGACCAGACAAAAGCCACTGGAATGGCGCGGAGGCACAGGACACTGCCTGCAACTTTGTCATAGGGAACTGCTAAATTTACCAACCAGAGAACGATTTGGCAGAACCAGGACATAAGTGCAAAACAAAACTATGAGAGGCTGAGAGAGGTAAATTTGGAAGGCAGGTAGAACAACCTGTGGTACAAAATAAATGAGAACCCAAGGCTGCAATGGAAAGTACTAGAAACCTAACTACTAGCTTTGTTGGATTTTTAGATCAAGAGTCAGAAACAACCTCCCTTCTTGCCTATGATCTTATCTTTTCCATATATTCATTTTTATGCCCTCAATCTTCTATCTTTTTCCCTCAATATTTTGTATTGTTATAATTTTATTATTTACTTATTTTTACTCTCCATTTGTACCTATTGTTCTCTTTCATAAATAAAAAATTAAGATTAATCTAAGGACTGCAGTATATTAAGCTCTCACATTATGGTACCCCTCACTAAAGGGTATTTCATTGAAATTCTAAAATTAGTGTCTCTATTAAGTCATTGATTACATGCCATCTCTCTGTATCTTCTGTCACCCTCCCCTAAATTCTCTCTCTCATTGCCCCTCTCACACACTCACAGTTCTCCGTTTCCTTCTTTTCTTGTGTATAAAACAATAAATATTTTAACTTTTCCTTTTTAAATTTTGAATGTGATGAGCACACATTTAGTGAGTGTTAAATTAATTTTACTACTAGAGTATTTTGCATGGACTTATGTTTTCTCTCAGTGAAGATCATTGCTTAGGTCTCCTAACATAGGATTTCTGCTCATTTATATGTTGGATACAACATACATAAGACTCTCCTAATTTTTACTAATAAATTCCTTCCTTTCTTCCTTCTCATCACCATCACACATATTCTCTTAAGCATCTTCATCTTCCCACTTTATTGATGGGTATGAAAATAATATAATCAAAAGCTACTTTCTTTCATTTGCTTTTGATTTTTTAGTCACATTTTGTTTTATTTCTTTTGTTTATTTTCTAATTTTTTTCTTTTATCTTCTTAATTCTCCTGACCTTTTCTTTAACATTATTTATCCATAGTATTCCTGACTTATGGAAATCATCAAACACTTTGTAAAAATGCTCTAAACTATATAATCATATCATTGCTTCTTTTGGATTTTAATGTTACCAGTAGTTTTTTTCTTTCTTTATGATTCAGTGCTAGATAGCTCTACTATAATGATAGAGATTTCTTCCTTAACTAGTCTTCATAATCCAAACAAAAATTAGGAATCATGAGAAAGAAAGTAGTAAGATGCACCCAAAACTTCACATTTCCTCCAAAGCTGATATTTTGAGCACCCAAGTGAAGAATTTTCTCACAAAGATTTCAAAACCCAAATGACTATAATGTTTGAAGATTCTAAAGGAGAAAAATACACAAGTGAATGAAAAAAATTAAAATATTTTCAAAGTTCAAATAAGATGAAACTATAAAAGAATTAGTAAGATGTTCAATGAGCTGAAAGAATACATAAACAAATAGCTAACTAAATTAAATAAGACAATGTGGGATATGAATGACTATTTTATTAAAGCATTTGAGGTTATGGAAGTGAAACAAAAAAAATCTTGGAAATGAATACAAAATTAGGTCATATTAGTAAACATAACCAATCTGTGCAGAGAATGTTATGATTTGAGACACGAATGATGAAGTAGATTGCTCATTAATGATGTTGTAAAAACAATAAGAAATCATGAGGAGTTGATTTAAGAGTTTCCAGGTCACTCTAAAATTAGTCTCCTGAAAGAAATAGTAGTATTAAGGAGGGGCTACAGAGGAAATCTAAAGGTCTAAAAAATTTATCCAGAGGAATCAATGTGACTTAATAGAGGAGGATCCATGTGGGAGTTACTCAAAGAAAATCAACTAAAAACACAGCTAATTGAAAGAAAGGTAGAGAATATATCCTTATGCAAAATCAACCTGAAATAAGAGACTTGTACATGAGAGAAAAAAGAAAAAAAGAAATATAGGCATAGAACTTCGTGAAATAGTGAAGCACCCCCCAGGGCACTATGGGATGTCTGTCTGTGTTCAGAGCAGGAACTAACACTCAGAAGTTCCCAAAACCTGATGGCCTGTATGACTGTGGCAAACTCAAGCAACACAGGATAGATTTGGGACATAAGGTCCCTCATTTCATTTGTCTTTTTCCAAATAGAGGATGTTACATACTGAAAGCAAATTTCTCAGGCACACCTAGGGGTGAGTGACCATGAAGCTGGTCCCTCCCTGATGGGCCACCAAGATTTGTGTGTGTGTGTGTGCACTGTAGCAGCCACCAAGAACCTCTAAGGACAAGGTTAGGGCCCACAGTGGTGGCAGTGAATGCAATGCCTGGAACATGATTCCTCTTTCTTTGCTTTCAGCAGTATGAGAGAGGAGGAAGAAATGAGCCATAGCACCCTTGGGCCATGGCAGGACAATCAGTGTGAAGTGTGCACTCTCCCCACCCTGGTCAAAATGGTACAAGAGGGGAGAGCGGTGTCAGACCCAAAAAGCCTTGGTCTATCTTCATAGCACGGCCAAGGCAGAAATTTTGCCAACACCACTCCCCTGTCCTGCTCCCAGTGGCATGAGAGGAGAGAGATTGCGAGCAGTGTGGAAAGGAGAGGTTCTACAAGGGCCTGAAGGAGCCAACTGTTCATGGGCCCGGGAGCAGCCTTGGGCTGTCTCTTTCTGAAGACGCTTCAGAACTGGGACAGCACTGCAGAGACAAACAAGGTAAGGAGATGTAGGTGGGTGCCAAAGGACATGTGGAAAGTTGCTGGGTTATGGCTCTGACCCAGGTCCCCACAAATGGAGCCAAGGATCGGCGCTACACCCAGCTCTTACCATACTGCAGAACAGAGTTCTGATTAGGGCTCGAATTGGGTCTTCGATTTGGACACAGCCAAGAAACTGGGTGTACTATGGGAATTTTAATGTGTGTTTGTTTGTTTTGTTTTCCTTTTCTAGCTAGTACTTTTTAAATTTTGGTTGTTACTGATTTCACTTTTGGGGATTTTTTTGTTCTTTTTTTCTCTCTTGGCACAACTCTTTCTTGACTTTTTGATATTTTTATGTGAGTGAACATTGTCCATATTTTTTTACTTTGCTTCAATATTCTTTTGCTTTCTCCATAATTCTTTCTCTTCTATCCTTTTATACGCTTTCCTAAAGCTGGAATAATCATCTTTTTCTTCAGTCTTGCTTCTACTGTATTTCTCTGCATTTATCACTATTTTCCCATATCACTAATAAATTGTCCACCCCAGGGTAGAATCACCCTACTGTTGGAAAACTTAGTCCATATAATTTTCCAATTTTTGTTTGATTTTGTTTTATAACTGTAGATCTTGCTTCCATGGTTAAAGGTACAAAAGCAATAATTTCCAGTTTTGAGACTACGCTTCATGCTTGATTCTATGGATATTACTAATTGTACTTCTTTAGCCAAGCTGCCATATCCATTATAATCAGTTGTTCTTTGTACACAACACAGTTAGTGTCTATGTTCTTTATCATCACTATAGTACTGTATCAAAGGGCTAAGTCCTGAGCCAAATAGATACCAACTTCTTACCATTAATAAATTGGAAAGGACACAAAGGCCAACAGCTAGCTATAGCTACAAGACATCTCTGAGGAACCAAACATTTCACAGAAGCCTCCAAACTAGTGCTAAAGCTACCCATCAAAGGAAATTTACAAACATCAATATAGAGAACAAATAATAATTTAAAAAATAGAAAGTGACAAAATACAGGAGCAAAATGCAGTCCAAGAGCTTCAACTCACACAGGACAAGTCTGTGGGAGAATGAAATAGAAGAAAACGGAAGCTCCCCACAAAATTTTCCAAAACAGTAGCTGCAGCAGAAAAGCAAAAAACAGAAAACACAGATGAATGACACTATAGAGAAAATCAGATCAGAAATAATCTCTTTGGTAAAAAAAAGGACCGATGGTAATAATGAAGGAATTTTTCAGTTAATCTAGAGTAGATATGGATAAAAGAATACAGGAGCTTAGGGAACTGTGGAAACTATGAATGCTCAACATAGGAAAGAAGCAGAAACCATGAAACAGATTCAAACAGTTATCCAAGAGATTAAAAATTTCACTGAAATGTAAATGAAACTGAATGAAACAAGGTGAGGCCAGAATATCAGATGTGGAAGACAGCATTGATGTTAACACGCACAAAAAAAGATTTCTTTAAAAAATCAAGGGACCTGGAAAAATCAATCTAACCTCTGCATGATGCAAAAAACAATGTAAGATAGATAGTCAGTGAAAAACCAGGAGCTAATATAATCATCATAAAAAACTTAATCACAGAATTAATGACAAGAAAACTTCCTAATCATAGAAAAATAATTTGACATAGAAATAAATGAGTCCTGTGGAACTCCAATTAGGAATGATTAAAAAAATCTACATGAAGGGACATAATAAACAAATTTTCAGAAACTCTGTATAAGAACAAAATAGATAATGTTGAATCAAGAGGATATAAGAATTCTAAATAATCATCATCAATCAATGAAATTGAAAATGCAGTTAAAAATCTACTAACAAAAGAATCCTAGATCCTGATTGATTCGCTGCTGTATTCTGAAATTTAGAGATCTAATGTCATGAAATTGAAAAAGAAGCAAAACTTCTGCAGTTATTTCTTGAAACAAGTATTACATACCAAACCAGAAGGGGACCCAACCAAAAAAGAGAACCACAGAACAATCTCCCTAATGAACAAAGATGCAAAAATTTTAAATAAGATACTAGCTAGTGGAATCCAACAAATCGTCAAAAAATTACGTATCATGACCAAATAGGATTCATCCCAGGAGGCAGGGAGGGTTCAACATACACAAATCAATAAATGAAATCATCATATCAATAGAGCCAAGGACAAAAATCACAAGATCATCTCAATAGAGGTAGAAAAGGTAGATAAAGTCCAGCGCCTATTTATGATAAAGTCTTACAGAAAATTGGAGCAGATTATATTTATTTCAATCTAATGAAAGCCATCTGTAGCAATCCACTCTAAAATTAGAAACAAGACAAAAATTCCATCACTACTCATATCCAATATATTTCGAGAAACATTAGAGCAATTACACACGAGAAAGGACTAAAAGGAGTATGATAGGAAAGGAAGAAGTTAAATTATCATTATTTACAGATGACATGATTCTCTACATAGAACACCCCAAACACTCCACCGAAAAACTTGTAGGTTTAACATCCAAATTCAATAATGTAGTCAGATACAAAATCAACACTCAAAAATCAATAGCATTTCCATACATAACAAGAATCTCACTCAGAGCAAATTAGAGAAATCACACCTGCCACAATAGCATCAAAAAATGAAATATTTAAGAATCAATCTTACAATAAAGTAAAAAAATATATTTACATTGGAAACAAGAGTAGTCTGAACAAGATCACAGAGCATATCAGAAAGCGGAAGGAAAGCCCTTTCTCTTGTGTAGTGTAATGGTTGATTGAGTATGTTAGTTTGAGAAATTTAGAAGCTTAAATTAATCATCTCAACAATTCTACATCCCGGTTTGTTGCCTAGGTAGCATAAAGAGGAAAGTAGGACGAACGGGCCTGCGTCCATCCTTCGGAGGGTCTCCAGTCTTCCCTTTCAGCTTGGACGCAGGCTCCTGGCTTCTAGTGCAGACTCTTTGGCCTTTGCCATGGATCTTTCAGCCGTCCAGCACATACTCTTCAGCCTTCCATTCCAGACCAATTAGGCCTCTGATCTGGATTTGCATAGACACTGAAGTGAAGTCTACACCTTGGACTGAAACCTTTGGTCTCCAATGTGCAGAGAGTCTCTGCGTTCTTCCTTATTCAACTCTGTCGGTGAATATTGTAAGCCAATCTTATAATTTCTTATACATTTGTGTATCTTGTGTTATATCTGTTACTCTGCTAAAATACTGAGTGATAGAGGAAGAACCAACAGAGAAATTCTTCAAACTTCCCAAATTGTTACACGGATTTAATGCAATCCCCATTCCTAAAATTCATTTGCAACCAGAAGAGATTTAAAATATGAAAAGCAATTCTGGCTAACAGGGGCTATGCAAGGAACATCACAATCCCTGTCTTGAAACTATACCACAAAGATATTTGATAACAACAGCCTGGTATTGGAAAAAAAGCAAGACCCAAGGATCAATGGAACATAAGTAGAAACATCTCTAAACAGACTCAGCATCTTATCTTTGAAAAGGGGACAAACAAATTCACTAGAAGAAAGATAGACTCTTTAACAAATTGTGTTGGAAAACTGGCTTTCCACATATTTAAGACTAAAAATAGACTCATTTCTATCACCATGTACTAAACTAAAATTAAAATGGATCGAAGACGTAAATATTCAGAAATACTAAACATGCTGGAAGAGAGAATAGACAGAAGTCTTGAAGACATATTTATAAACAAAGACTTCGTGAAAAAAAGAAAACGATTTCATGGGAAGAAATAAAAATGGCAAATAAATAATGAAAAAATGTTCAACATCATTGGTCACTCAAGAGATGCTATTTAAAACAACAGTGAGATTCCTTCTCACTCCAGAAGGAATGGCCAGTGTCAAGAAATCAACCAATAGCCAAGACTGTTGGGCTGTGTGGAAAATGAACTGCCCACTATTGGTGGGAGTTTAGATTAGTGCATCCACTGTGGAAATCAGTGTGGAGATTCCTCAAAACACTAGGACTAGAGGTTCCACTTGCCCTAGATATTCCCCTTATGGGCATCTTCCTGAAAGAATTAAAAGTATCATACTACAGTGATGTATGCATATCCATATTTAAAGCAGTTCAGTCTTGGAAGCAGCCCAAATGCCCATCAATAAATGAATGGATTTTTTTGTACAATGTAATGCTGCTCAACTATGAAGAAGGATGAACTTTAGACACTTCTAGGTAAATGTATCTACACTGAGATCCTACTCCTAAGTGAAATAAATCAAGCACAAATGTTTGAATACTGCATCAATCTCTCTGGTGTGAGAAACTAAAAGTGTAAATAAGTATCACAATGCTTAATAGATAGTTCATGACTGCATGAGGCTTTGAGGACATCTAGGCACCACAGCAACACCCAACTGGAAAAGAAGTTAAACAACATGACAGTTCACCCAAAAATAAATAATAGAATGACAGGAATCAGTACATACATTTCAATAAAAATACACAATGTAAATTATCTTAATTTCTCATTCAGAAGATACAGGCTGACAGATTGGATCAGAACACAAAACTCAACTACATGTGACTTGCAAGACACCACAAACATACACACACGCACACACACGCACACACACACACACACACACACACACAGAGAAAAAAATAGACTGAATGGATGGAAAATGTTTTTGTGCAAGCATAGCCAAAAAGCATCAGGAATATTTATCCTAATTGGAGATGAAATGTACTTGAAACAAAAACTGATCACAAAAGAAAAGGTCACTACAAAGGAAATAACCCAACAGGCAGTGATAATATTTGTAAATATATGTGCACCAAATGTCAACTCACCTAATTGAACTAGATCATTAAATAAAAGGAGAGGTGGACAAGGACAGAGTCATAGCATGGGATGCCAGCACCTCATTATCACAAATAGGTCCGAGCAGGAAAAAGTCAATGAAGAAATATCAGAGATGTGCGGTACCACTAAGCAAATGGACCTAACAGGTATCTGCAGAGTGATTATGCAAAAACAGCAGGATTCACATTCTTCTCAACAGCTCCTGGAACATTTTCCAAGGTAAACAACATCTTTGGGCATAAAACATGTTTAAATAAATGAAAAAGCATTGAAAACATCTCCTGCAATGTCAGGTCAGAAAGGATTACATTAGAAATACCAAGAGAAATCACTAAAACTGTACAAACAAATGAAGAGCAAGTAATATAATAATAATCAATGGGTCACAGAAGAAGTTATAAAAGTTCCTGGAGTCAAAAATCAATGCTAGTTCTATGAAGGAAGTTTATGGCTGTGAATACCCAAATTAGAAACATGTAGTGATTACACATAAATAACCAAAATGTATACTTCGAGGTCACAGAAAAATAATAAAATTCTGAAATAAATATTCATAGAAAGTATAAATATTACAGTGTAAATTAATAAGATGGAGGCTAAAAATAAAGACCAAGGATAAGTAAGAGTTGGTTGTTTGAAAGAATAAACAAGATTGAGAAATTATGATACAAATATAAGAAAAGAAGGGAAGAAAACACCCATATCACTGCCATTAAAAATAGGCAGGATAAAGTTGTAATGAACACTGCCGAAATCCAGAGGATTGCAGGAAACTATTTTGAAAATTTATATCCCAATAAATTGGACAAACTAGAAGAAATGGATCAATACTTAGACTCACGTGAATTACCAAATTTGAACCAAGAGGATACAAAAATTCTGAGCAGAGTAATAACAGCAAATCCCGGAGGCATTAATCCAAATTCTACTAAGTACAAAAACCCAGGATTCACTGGATTCGCTACTAAATTTCACTGAAACTTCTAAGAATTAATATCACTATCTCTCAAAATCTTCCATGAAATTGAAAGGATAAGAAACTGCCAAACTTACTCCGTGAAATCCAAACTAAACACAGACACAATTACGAAAAAAAAAAAAAAAAACACTATAGGCCAATAGCATGAATGAACATAGTTGCATAAATCCTCAGCAAAATACTTGCAAAGAGAACACAACATGTCATTAAAAAGATCATAGATTAAGTTGGTTCCATCCTAGAGATACAAGAATGGAACAAAACAGAGAAATCAATAAGCATACTACCCTGCATAAGTTGAAGTAATTGAAAAATAATATAATTATACCATAGATGCAGAAAAAGTGTTTGCAAAGCCCAATTCTTACCAATGTAAAAAGTGTGATAAAAATAGACATAAAAGGACCTTATCTCAAATTGATAAAAGCCTTTCTGACAAACCCACATATAGCATCACAGTAAAAAAGAGAAAAACTGAAAGTATTTCTACTAAGCAATCACAAGATGAGGGCATCCACTCTTACCACTCCTGTTCAATAGTATTCAAAACTAAAAATTAAAGCCACTTTTATTTGCAGTTGATATGTTCCTTTACATAAAAGACATAAAAATTGTACTGGAAGCCTCTTAGAGATAGTAAACCAATTCATAAAGTACTTGGAAATAAAATTGACAAAGTGATCAATAGCATCCATATGCACTGAGAATGATTACACTGAGAAAGATATGAAGAAAACAATTCCACTTACGATAGTTTCACAAAATTAAATATCTGGAAATCAACCTAACCAGGGAGGTAAAAGTCCTCCATAGTGCAAAGTCTAATATTCTGAAGAAAGGTATTGAAAAGAGTATTAGAAAATAGAAAGATATAATCTGTTTCTGGAAAGCAGAAACAATATTGTCAAAATGGCCATATTATCGAAAATACTGTATAGATTTAATGCCATTCCATTCAAAACACCGAAAGCATTTTTCAGGGAACTAGAAAATGATTGCTAAAATTGCTAGGGACTTGGTAGAGACTGTGAATAGCCAAAGTAATTCTGAGCAAAGCAACATGGGGGGCAATAGAAGCTCAGATATCAAGGTATACTATGAAACTACATGTTACGCTCTACATTGAAAATATAAAAGTCTCACGTATTTGGAAAGTAGTGGGATTGTGTGGGTGCCGCGCTCATCTGTAGATTCATCCTTTTAGAACCTCATTACCTGAGTGTGCTCTTAGCGCATCAGACCCAGATGGAGTTCAGTTGCTGCAGGCGTTACCCAAAATAGGTATTCTCGTCTGTGGATACTCGTGTCACTGCTTTCCGGCCATCAGAAAGAGTAGTTTTCCTCTACCACACACTGGCGCCATGTCATTTCTACCTCAGAGCCAGCTGACCAAGGACTTAATCGAATAACAGAGTGAGCCAAAACTAAACTCTCCGTTAATATGTATATATATTATATATAATATATATAACAGATATATATATATATATATATACATATATATTTCTGAAAATACTTATGATATATTCTATTACATATAATATAATCATATCCAAAAAATTCTACCTTTAAGAGAGCATAAATGTCACAAATTAGAGAAGATTAAAAAGACATGAAAGCTAAAACATCATGGAACCATTCATTGATACATGGAGCATAAAAATAAAACAAAGCCAGTGTCATCTAAATTTTAAAAATGGTGCTATAATGACAATTACACTAGATCTACCTGACCTGTGGAGTGTCAGGTAATAGAAAGAATTAATACAAGAGAGAGAAAGAATTAATACAAGAAGGGCATGTTTTACTCCTTGAATTATCTGCTGTAGGTGTTGTAAGACTTTTTGCCACCAATTACAACTAAACCCAGCCACATCTTTCCATACCAAAACCAAAGTGAAGAGTGTACATTCCGTGTTAAGCATATTCTGTATCGTTGACACAATCACTATTCTATATACACATCACATTGCAACAATATCTGGTTCATATATTCTACATTCTCCATCTCTCTACTTTCATTGACTTGATTATTCTTTCCTTTGCTGTGTAAACACTGAACTGCCGTGAAGCCATACATCCTTAAAAGGAACTAGAGCTACACTTCGACTTTGCCAATAGAATTAAGTGGAATGGAAAATGGCAATAATGGTGTGTCAAGAAATCTGCAGGTTTGACACAGCTCATAAAGCAGAGGTAATTATCTGTCCCATAGAAAAGCAGATACAGTTACTTTGTCTTTGTTATTGGTGAATTTAATATTTAACCAGTAGAGTAAAAATAAAACATGTGTTTTAGCTGAACTTGAGTTAAATTTCTCATTTCAGTGAAAGAAATCTTACAGATTTTTGAATGAATAAAAATTTAATTTGGAAAAAGAAGATGTGGTGAAAGTCAAATTACAAATATATTTGGGAATATTGTGAACGTATGCATTGAAATCTTTATACAAATACGCCACATTTTCCAAGAATTTCTACACTTAAGAATTTGTTTTGAAAAAGTTAAAATAGAATGCACGTATGTAAATTACATCTATTTATAATCTATCTCTAACAAACCAATTAAAATAAAATTGGAAATCATAAAAGGCCTAATATAAAAATATCACTTAAGTATCTATATTTTTAAAATTTCTGAAATTGTTTTAGAAGATATATATATATATATATATATACTGTTGATACAGAGTAGACTAAAATAATATTTCTTACAAATAAGAAAGGTCTTACCATGTTAAAAGAAACTGCTAGAAGTTGTAATCTTCAGTGTAATAAAACCACTTGCTAAAATATATACAAAATGATAAATAAGATTGATCTTAGAAGACAAAAAATTAAAATTTGGATATGCAAAATTTAAGAATTTACAGGTAAAACCTTCTGAAACATGACTCTTAAATATATATTTTAGAAGATTTTTAGTGGACTTGGAGATTAAAAAGACTACCAAACTATCTAATATTGAAAGAGTGAAAGACAGAATATGCAAAATATCACATTGGATAGTGGGTATAAATTCTTTCACGTATTTGACATTCCAGCAAAGTTAAGAATTTTTTTGAAAGTTAAGTATATCTTTAGAAGGCTTAAGTGAATTGTCACCAAATAAGTCCACTCATTTCCTTTCTCAGTCTTTGTAAGCTCGTTATCATATTGATCTATGAAGACTCAATGAATATTCTACAATTTCACAAAAGATTCACAAAGATTAAAACAAATTAAACCTTGTAATAAATCCTTCAGTTTTCGTGGGACAGGTATTATTTTCCAGCTGTATTAGCTGAAACATTAATAAGGCAATATTTGAGACCTGTATAAATTATTTGCACATTAACATTTTATTTCATCAATAAATACCACTGCAAAATGTAAACAACAGTAATGTGGTCCTGAGCTTACCGCCTCTTCACCCATCTCTTTTGTGTGCTCAGGCATGTTACTCAGTTTCTGCTTCAGTGAAAGAGAGAACGGGTAGGCACAGATGATTTTATTATTGAACGAAGAGCACATTTACGCCAATGAGTTGTTAGTGAAAAACAATAAATAGGACTTAGTTGTAGCAGCAAGAGCAGCAGCACTAATAGCGTTTGCCTTCAGGTGCAATAAAAATATTCTGCAAACCTAATGGGAATCCATAAACCAAGTCATTAAGGCAACTCCTGAAATTATGGAATTTGTAAAGAATGGTTATAAGAAGACTTTTAAACTGTATGATTTTTCTAATGTCTACTCACCAAGTATTTTACAGATTCTCAAAATTTTCTCCAATGGTTAAAATTTACCATAAGAATTTCCATTTGTATTTTCCAAAAGAAATTTTTACTGTATGAGATTTCTAAGTTATCTTAAATTCTATTTCAGCTTCTGTCAACCCCATTACAGTACTCCCTACTGACGTTCAAGAAAAAGACTTTCAAGTAGGTGTTGAAGATATCTAAAACAAAACAGTTCAACTTTCCATCAATTTGAAATGGGACAGTGACCAACATTCTAATATATAACACAGATAGTGACAGATACCTGAGAATGACAGATATAAACTTATAAAACCTACATTTAAATAAAGCTATTTGTAGTATACAATAATTTCCACAAGTTCAAGCGAGTTATTCAGGAAATAAAATTATATAGGACATATTTCTATTCATTCATGAAATTATGTGAAATTATCACAAAATAAGAGGCCATAATTTCTTAGTTCTCAATGTTTTGGGAACTTATTAGATGACAATCTTTGAAATAACCAGGTCTAGTTTCAGGTACATCAGCAATGGAGGCAAGTCCGAGATATGGGCCTGACTATCAGCGCTTGTCGCTCTGTCTTGTCGAAACAAATCCATTTGTGTTTTTGGAAGAATCAGGAAAGATGTGAGCAATGCCTCTAAGTCTTTTTTTTTTTTTTTAAGGCTGATTGCTAAACGTTTCCTTAGAACAGCTTCATTCTGCTACACTTCAGGCTAATTCATGTTTGAGAAAAATAAAAACAGAAGAATGTTCAATTTTCAGTAGCTTTAATTTATAATTTAGCATAGAACTAATTCAATTCTGGGATTTTGAAAGCTGCACTGTCAGGATGGAACATTATGCCCTGCAGTTGTGACACCTGGAGGTTGTTTCCCTGTGGATCCTTTGTGCCTCCGCACAAACTACAAGTGTTTCTGCATGTGGACAACATACACTCAAATGATGAATCATCATTCTCATGTTTCTGACTATGTACATTTTATTGGATGGGTAAGACATAACCCAAATTGTACTTCTTAGGTATCTACATTAATTTTCTTCATTCTGTACATGTAAAAAAAAGTTCCCAACTCTCTAATGCCACGCATGCAAATGAGTTATCTTAGCTACAAAAGTAGTTAAAACGCTGTCAGAATTTCGGTTATGGCATGGCGATATTAAGCTGTACATCTTTGTATTCACCTGTCTGTTTAACAGCGTTCCCTATTTCTCTATCCAACCAGCATAACTGTACTTTCATGCAAACTCAGTTGTATCTTTAAGGGCTATAAGGACTCACATCAATCATTCTTGTTGCTTAATCTTACAAACAGTAAAACCTGGCAATTTTCCTCCTCCACTTTGTTATCACAACACACTCTCAAAGTCTTTAATGAATTTGACTCTAAATCTTGAACTTGCTTCATGAAGCAAAACCTTTCATGTTTCAGTTGAGTAATAACATCTTTTATTAAAAAATTATTATATTTTGTAATAGATAATAATTTCATCAGACTTTCATGAAAACGAAAGTGGTAGTAAAGGGACAGCTTGTGCATTCAAAACATGTACTGGACAAAAAATTAACCAATATTTTCACACCAAATATAATTCATATAGGCAAATTTTGTGATCTTATTGGCAGAAACAAAATCTTTAAGAATTTTCTAGCTTATTTTTAAAAGCACAGTCTCTAGAATTAAAACAATGAGATGCTTTGAGCTCAGGGGCTTTGCTGTTTGACAAGAAATCTCTGATTATATTTTGCCCTTGCCTTCCACTTTATCTGTTGGGATACTTACTCTTAGAGCATTTCAGAGATATTGCTTATTTCTGTACATAGAAAAAAATAGAGTTTAAGATGATCCAATCGACACATCCTTCCCCTGTTAACAAAATATTTGCTGTTTCCCAAACCTCTTGATGCTTGTCCAGATATTTTTCTTTAGAACCAATTACACTAAACATAAGATATTTCTTTTCTATAAAAAAAGATATTTCATGTATTAAAGTACGACAGACACACAGGATGAAAACAGACTATGAGAGTCTATTTCAAACCATATTTAATTTTAAAATCCAGCGATAAATTCAGTATCAATTTCTAATACTTCACACATGCTTGTTTCAATGAGTAACAAGAACTGCCTTGTTTTTAGTCCATTGGAGAATGTACACGGGGCAGCGATCATAATTACAAACCTTTAACTTCTCTCTCAAGCACTCTTAACTGCGATTGTTAGAAGTCACTGTTTACATAGGATTTCTACCTTTTTCTTGTATTTTTACTGAGAGGCAGCACCACAAAATGATTCATGAACTGTTCCTCTGTTAATTCTTATTTACTTTTTAAAAAACATGATTCTTTTATCTCTCATGACTTCTACACCAATCTACAAATATATGTATAGACATATAGCCATCCATATATACATGTGTATATATATATATATGCATACATGTGTGTGTGCGTGCTTGCGCGTGTGTGCTTGCGCGCGCGTGCGCGTGCGTGTGCGTGCGTGTGTGTGTGTGTGTGTGTGTGTGCGCGCGCGCACGTGTGCGTGTGTATCTACCACCACGAGAACAGGGAAACAACAGAGGACCGAGGCTTGGGAAACATTTCACACATCTCCAGCTCTTTCTCAAGGCATTGTTCTTCCAATTCAGACTGTTGAACAGGGCGGAGCTACTCAAGAAACAGAACCCTGAAACTGGTTTATTATGAGTACATTTTTAAGGCAGAGAAGCAGAGCTGTAAGGCGATCTCAGAAGCTGAATGTGCAGGAAAAGCGAGGCCTATTCTTTGCGAGCACTGTGTGAAATTGGCTGTAGGAGTCTGCAATCAGCAAAAATGAAAATAAAGTTATGAATGTTTGGATACAGATAAGCTAGATTTCAGATAATATACAACATATACGCTTGGAACATTTATATTCAAGTAAATTCTATTACTGTAGCACTACCTTTTCAATGGAATGTTTTAAAATACGTACTGAAATGAGCTCTAAAATACCGCATATGTAGCAACATTTCCTTTAAGATACCAAATTTTAGATGTATGAGTAATAATGATAAAAGTTAATAAATATATTATTACACAGGTCAGACATACCAGGTTAGCTGATTACGTGAAACTCTGCTATTGTATTTCAAGAGACAATTACTCTTTTCATATGTTTTTGAGGGCTGGGGATATAGCTCAGTGGAATAAGCGCTTGCCTAGCAAGCGCAGGGTCCTGAGTTCGATCCCTGGTACTGCAAAAAAAAAAAAAACATATGTTTTTGAGACAGGGTGCCTTTATGCAGTTCAGGTCAGTCTTGAGCTCATTTTGTAGCCGAAGCTGTTCTCAAATTTGCAACAATCCTCCTGCTTCAGCCTCTCAAGTGCTGGGATTACAGGTGTGTGCCATCACATCCAGCTCAAGGGACAACCAAGGACAGAACATACAACATCACAGCTCATAAAATCTTACCACAGTCTCTGTTTCCCATAACCTATCACCCCTTCAGAAACAGTGCCATTATGTCAATTTAAAATGTCATACACCTATGTGTACATGCCAGCCCCTCAAGCGGTAGAATTTTCATTCATCTCTAGTACCATTCTGTGTGCCAACATCTGATATGGCCCATCTTCCATGTACATATATATCTGAAAATATCTTTCCTTCTTGCTCCCCTCATTATGATGTTTCAGATGAGAATTACTATCCATCAACAGTGCAGAAGTATGCATTTTATGTCACACCAAATATTTCTTTTCCTTTACCCTAATTAGCAGCTTTTGAAGCATAGGCATCTGTCTTGGGCTATTCTTCTAAACAGTGTTTGGTTTTAGTATATAAAAAGTCATTAAAAATTAAAAAGTTAGAAAAGGGAAAACAAAATACAAAATGATAAATTATGCAAACTAGATTGCAAGCGTTAAAACCATCAGTTTATGAGTTTTATTGTGATCATATTTCATATATCTCAGATATATCTGTATTACCTCTATGGACCATCTTTCTTTTTCTAGAGTTCAGTGCACTAGAAAGCATAGTAGAAGGTCCTGGCCAGTTGAACTGTGCCTTTGGTATGGCAACGACATCAAGTGATACTCTCAATTCAATAAAACATTCATAACTCATAAACGGTCTTGATTGTCATCAAGCTATCTCCTTTGGTGGCAATAGTACTGGGCAGGCACTCTTTCATTTGGTGTCAGATACCTGCTTGGGCTCATCTGCTGGCAAAGAAAGCTTTCACAAACAGAGTGCACACCTTAGAGCTGTAATGTTGCTATGAATTACATTTCTAAAGACTGTTGTCGGATGCTTTTTCTGATGTCTTTACCCTTTAACCAAGTTCTTTGACACTGCACGCTATTCCTTGTGCTTAAATGTTTTTGACCCTTGTGATGAGTCTCTGTCACTCACAGTATATTTTTAAAAAGAAGAGAGATTTCTCTTTTTGATGGAAGAGCAGTGTCTAAAAACATAATATATGAGCTTAGAAAGAATTTATGTAAAAGTCAAACACACAGACTGATACGTCGCTCAGGAATGTTTATTTTTTGAATTCAGTATCTATTTTTCCTGCAGTGTTTCTTGATCCTTACAGAACATGAAACATTTTCCCACCAAGTTCCCTTAACTGTGGTTGGTTTCAAAATATTTCTGAACTATTCCCTGATCCCATTCTCTGCACAGACAGTTGCCAGAAATTGAGAGCACAGACCTGTAATTTCTTTGTTTATCTCAGACATGCACACCTGTGGAAAGATAAGCAAGAAAAAAAGGGAAAAAAACAGGAGAGGCAGATGGAAGGACAGAAGGGGTAGAGTTAGACCATAAACCCTAAAATGCAAGGCAAGCGCAGAGATAACGAAGTTCTAAAATACAGTTACACTTTTACACAAGTAACTCTGAAACAGGAAAATGAAAGTATGGAACAGTTTTCTCATTACTCAAGAAAAAGACAAATTATTTAAAAACCTTGAAATCAAGTTATATCTAACATTTCCTTCCACCAATGACATGAAGCCATCTCTTTAAAACAAAGTTCAGACACATATTTACAGATACATATGTCAAATTATATATATATATATATATATATATATATGGATATATGTGCAAAATTTTATGAAAATATTTATAGCCTATTCAAATTATTTTTGTGGACAGAAAAAGGGAAAAGATGATGCCAAGTACTTTGTATTTTCTGAAATTGATATACATGTATTAAAATTAAAGAATCATATGTACATATTAACATATGAATCACTTGACATGGTTGACAAAGCTATAAATAAGACATTATAAAAACATGATCACTTTAGAAATATTTAGAAAATGCTATTTTCTGTTTAGGGAGCATTATACATTTGAACCACCAAGAGTAATCATTTATAAATTATGACACAGAATTTGAAATTTCAAGACAGTTTTGCTTGTGTTGGCAATGAAAATATTAATTTACCTGGAGTAGATCTTTACATTGTGTTGAAGAATATCTATAGCTGCACTTACAGATGAATGAGTTAAATAAGTTAAAATAAGATCAAAACATTCAATAAGAGCTTTTCCAAACAAATCATTATAAAAATATATTAAAATATAAATAAATCTTTCAAAGGATAGCTGTACTATGTGTCACAGTCAAGAAATCCTGATATTTAAATTGTGTGTAAAATAATATCCCATTCTCTCAAAAAAAAGCAAGAAAAAATAATTAATAACTGCAAAAACTAACGGTCAGGGGAAAAACTCATCCAACCATCACAAAGGGGAAAAACAGCAGAAAAGTTAAACATAAAAATGTTTCACAAAGTCAGTGCAGTTATTAAGTAATGCACTATTTTTAGAAAAAAATGAAATTCTAAAGAGTATGGTGAGCACAAATTCAATTTCCTGCCTTTAATGGTGTGGATTTAAACTGTACAACTGGCATACAGATGTACTTTAGCAATATGTAGCACCAGGGAAAATATTGTGTCTCACAATAGGTTATAGTCATTTTCTTTTCTAATTTCCTTTAGATGACTACCGTAATATTTATTTCACAAGTTTCTAATTTTTATTTTATGATTATGCTCTGCACATCAACACGGTAGTGGGAATATTTAAATTTTATGCCATCTTATTTTGTGTGAAAAACTCAGATAAGATTCACACTACCTTACATAAACTAGAACCCAAGCCTGCTTAATTTCTGTGTTCATTTCTCTGCAACATGCATAACATCTTTCATCAGCATCATGTGTGTGGTGCCCAAATCTATTCAATCCCTGATGCTGACTTCACTTCCACTGTTTTGCCCTGAGCATGAAGTTAGTTGTTCTCCAGAGGACAGTCTGAAGGCATTTGAAATTTGAAGACCTGTTAATGTCCTCTTCCATTTGTTATTTTCCATTGCTTTTCAGCCACATTCCCATTTAGAAAAAAAATGGGTAGGGTTTCTTCACTGGTGTCTGCTAAATCTAATAAAACTCTTGTTTCCTCAACATAATTTTAATTGAAGTTCACAACCCAAATGCTCACCATGGAATGGATAAAAAAGATGCGGTGTGTTTTTGTAATGGAATACTACTCAGCCACAAGAAGGATAAACCTGAGACTTCTATACGTAAATGGATGTGATAAGACCATACTTGTAATAGAAATAAAGCAGATGTTTACACGTGTCAACATCATATTTTCTCCCTGATGTGAGAAACTTAAAGAGTTAATAAGTCTAAAATGTACAATATATATTGTGAAATGGGAATAAGTTATTCAAATACTAAAAGGAGCTAGGACAGGGGAAAGGGGAAAGACAGAAGGGAAGTGGGGAAATGCAAGTCAGTTATACTCTTAATGTCTCTCAGTGCATCGAAAAGGAAGGTTTGTGCACAGATTGATTGGGGAAAATTTTAACTCTTAATGTCTCTCAGTGCATCAAAAAGGAAGGTTTGTGCTCAGATTGATTGGGGAAAATTTTAATTCCCTTATCTTGTATTCTGAATAACTACTTTAAAGATAACAATTTGCAATTTATTTACTATTGTTATTCTTCTATTAATTTGTTGTGGATTTTTAAAATCTTTTTCCACTAAATAAAAAGAAACAATAGAAAACTGAAAGAAATTAAAGTCCAAATGTTTTCAGTTGAGTATAAGCATCGCTTACATCTTGTGCATATTGCTGCGATCAAAGTAATTTTGACGATCTTATGATCTCTTTTCTAAAATACCCAGGGAAACTGACATATTTATCATTATGAAACATTTATCTATGGTAATATCTAGGCATCCATGGAGGACTGACTGCAAAACCTACTTAGACATCAAAATCTGTGCATGCTTAATTCCCTTATACAAAGTAGGATAATATTTGCATATAAATTGTACACACCCACCTGCATCCTTTCAATCCTTTTAACTGTGTAATATTTCAGTTCATTGGTTGAATTCACAGATGCATAATCCACAGATATAGAGGGTCAACTCTGTTTTCTCTGTAACGCTGCCTTTTCTAAAATCGAATCTGTCTGATGCCGGTATAGCTGCAGCATATTTCTTACGACGACTATCTTCCACATGTGTAAATTTCTATTGAAACTAGAGACAAAAGAAAATTACTCCTTTCTTTTCCTGCTATATTAGAAATAACCTAATAAGCTAACAGTGAAATCAGTTTAATTATAATAAAAGATCAAAGATTAAGTGAGTTGGGAGGAAGCATATTGTTCTTGGCTTCCTGGAGCAAACAGCTCTGGACACCTGCCTAATGACCTATTGCTTTTATGACCACGTACAGTGGGTGCAGTGGGAAGGAGTTACCAGAAAAGGAGATAAATATTTTTCTTGAAGTATCAAGAAAGAGGCATCTATTCATTGTCCTCCTGCAGGTGAGGAGGGGACATTTTACCCCTTCCAGGAACACATGAACCTGAAGTCATGCACTCTGCCCCCCAAAATACAGCCCTACAAAACGCTGTCATAATTGGAAAGTTTGAAACTTCCAGAGCTGTATCAGTGACTCTATTTATGCAACTAATAATCGAAGGAGATGGGGCAGAAAGTAAAACCACATCATTCAGAGAGTCCATAATAGTTTATCCATTCATTTATTTAATTGTCAAATATGGTAGGTGAAGCTATTAAGGAAATGACTCCACATTAACAGGTTGGGAAAATGCCTTCTCTTATAGAATATATGGCATAGCAGGAAATTCATTTCAAATACTGTGTAATAAAGTGTTTGGATGATCAAGTTTGGCATATTCCACCCCTGCATGGGAGTGAGTAGATACCTTCACTTAGGGGCACGCTCTAAGGGCGTGAAAAGTAATGAGCTCTTCACAATGAGTACAAAGTGCCAAGCTGAATGAATCACGGGTGGAAGTGAATGCGGCAGTGAAAAAGAAAACTTTCTGCAAACATAAACTAGAAGGAAAGGTGCGCTCATTCAGGAAATGAAAGATATTTAATTTTAGTGAAGAAAAGATTACTTGGGTTGATTCATAAAGCCAGGAAATTAGGTTGGCCAGGTTAGCAGGAGTCACATTATTGAAAGTAATTTAATCCTTGTTAAGGATTTGAGACTTCATTTAGAAAAACAAACGGAGTTCATGAAGATATGTTTTACACTAAAACTCTATCTCATTTCCATTTTAAATGATTTTCTTTGTGTATGAGCCTGAAAATGGATTGCATGGAATTAAGATCTAGTGAAAGAAAATAATTAGGGAGAACTTGCAACGATCCAAAGAAGAAATTATACTCCCGTAGAACAGAAACTGGCCTTGCAAAGAGAAGAAAGGTGTGGATCAACCCTGACAATGTGTGGGTTGAAAGGCTTTTGGCATCACTTAGAGAAAAAAGAAATTAAAAGGAAAATTAGGAGTATTTCCTGAAACTGTATTCCTTAATGTAGGTAGGAAACTGAAACAGGGTATATAGAATAAATTAAATTTCTCTACTGGACATGTTGATTTTAAAGTATTTCTGAGCCACCAAATGAACTTGTGCACCAAGGAAATAGATGAGCAGATTTTGTTTCCCTCTTTTCTTTTAGTTTTCCCTGTTACTAAAAATTGAGCTTAAGGCCCTCACAACAAGCTACATCCTCAGCCTTTTCTTATTTTAAAGAGAATTTTTTAAAAAGACAATAACGATACAGAATTTCAAAAAAGAAAGTTAGGAAATGAACAATGGTTATTATATTGCATATTGTTATCTTCAAAGTAGTTGCTCAGATTATCAGATATGTTATATAAGATGGATCAAACAACATAAGCACTAAATGTTCCTTTCAATGAACAAATAGAAATTAGTAGTATGATTATCTTACCTATCTTGTGTGTGTGTGTGTGTATGTATGTGTGTGTATATATATACATATATATATATATATAAAATATTCTTCTCTCCTTGTGTGTGTGTGTGTAGCTATCTTGTGTGTGTATGTGTGTGTATATATATATACACATATATATATATAATATTTCTCTATCTCTTTCTCTCTCTCTCTCTCTCTCTCTATATATATATATATAATATTCTTCTCTCCTTTACCCCATCCCAGTTGTTATTTCCTTTTGAGCAGTTTCTTTCCCTTTCACAATATCTATTGTACCTTTTGGATCTTATTTACTCTCAGTTTCTTACACTAAAGAGACAATATGATGTTTATACATGAGTCTGATTTATTTCACTTAGGAGTATGGCCTCTAGTTGTATCCATTTACCTATAAAAGCCTTGAATTTATCTTTCTTTATAGTTGAGTAATACTCCCTTGCATAAAAAATCCTTTCATCCATTCCTCTGCTGACGGACATTTGCGTTGTTTTCAAGAGTTAGCTAGGACGAATTGCGCTGCTATAAGGACGGGAGCACATGCACGGCTGTGCGGTGATGTTTTCAACGCTGGCAAAATGCCCAGAAGGGGAACAGCTGAATAGAATGAGACTTCTAACCCCAGTATTTTGGGGAATCTCCACACTGATTTAGGCCAGTTCTCACTAAGTTACTAAATTGCTCAGGCTGGGCACAGATGGGCAGATGCCCCTGCGTCGCCTTGCAGAGCACTGGGACTGCAGCCGTGCACCACTCTGAATAGTCAGGTTTACGTGAACTTCTCTGAATACAGTGATAAAAGTTAGCACAGGGAAGGGTGCTAAGAAGCAAGAAATGAAAGAGTTAAATAAAGAGGAGACCAAAACTAAAACTAAAGAGAACACACTTATTTATGAGTAAACTGCAAGAGTCATAAGTGGGAAATAAAGCCTTTAAAATACAATATCAATACCCAATGATCACAGCAGATATGGCAAGATCAAGCATGACTGAACTTAATGAAAGGAAAAAGTAAATTTAAGAGGTGTATCGTAGATCAGAAAGACCATGAATCTCTGCCATTCCACCTATTTAGAAACAGATATGAATTCCTTTATTAGGGTTAGCCCAGATAACTTAGCAGATAAACAAAATGAAAAACACTACCAAGGTTCAACCATGTAAGTATTTATAGTCTATACCAGAACTAACAAGATTTCGATACCATTGGGTAGAACTCACTGCCCCAATGAGACAGGAAAAGAGATGCAGGCCTCCAACTAGCCACCAGAACAATGGGTCATATTAATAAAGACACATGGGAAACCACCTCCCTTTCCTCCAGCTGCCATCTAACTACCATTACGTGACCCAAGTCAATGCCATGTGAAACAAATGGTAATTGTATCAGACGACACTTACTCAAACTGTGTGTGACTCAAAATCATGATGTAGAATAAGATGATTTTAATCTGCAGGATTGTGACGTATTTTTTAAGAGCATAATAGTCGACTGGAATTGGTCTTAGGAGTGAGGTTCTACATCAACACAAACCTGTGATATGTAGCACAGCTCCAGTACCTCAGTGGCACATAAGATCTAAGGACCTAAAGAAGCTTTCTGTGACCCTGGAGGAAATAGCACACCTCAGCATGCTCTAATGGCAAAGAGATTAGTGAACCCATCATCTATAGCAACCCGGAAAATACAAAACACTATACAGCTAATTACAGCACTAGCTGGAGTTAGTTATGCGGAATTCACGTTGTATGCTCAGCTTGACCATGTCAGCTAATTGGAACTGTCAGTTTGGCTGGATGAAGAGATTGCCGTGAAATGAGTGCAGCTCCTCCATTCACCTTTGGCATCGTGTTCTCGCCTTGGAGTCAGACACCATAGACTGAAACCGCTGAAGCCCTGAGCCGGATGAAACATTCTCTCCTTGAAACTGTGTATGCGAGACACTGTGTCCCAGCAGCGGGGAACCTGACCCACTGCACTTTCTGGATTGTAATGGGTACATGTAAGGAGAGAAAGGGGACTTGAATTGAATATTAAGAATTCCAGCAGAAACTGAGAGGAAATGTAAAGGAGCTTGGACTTGCTGAGTTCAAAGATAAAATGTTTTCCTATCCTCAGTTTGTCCAGGGAGGAAGAAAGGAATTAATTCTGAAAATGCAGATGCAGAGCACCACCAGGAATGCAGAGATAAATTATAACACTTCAACAACTTTATGAGCTCATTTGTTTAATTCTCAAAAAAATAGAGCTGGAGGCCCACTAAGTATGTTAAACTTAGGCTTTCTTTAAAGTAAATGAAAGCATCTAGAATCTTAAAGGTATTTTCTGTAGCACTGTGACTCTCAGGTGCAGGTAGAATATGGTCAATCTTGCAAGGATAGGAAGGCAGATGTTGTCCAATAGAGTGGATCATGATATATAAAAAGTATTTTACCAGATTATATAAAAAGGAGAAACTTGGACTTAACTTGTATAGGCAAGAAATAAGCTGAGAGGGAACATTCATTTGCAGTGATCAGACATGTGGTAGTAAAGTGGAAAGAAGAGCCGTGATGTGGAGCTAACAGAGGGGAAGATTGTCTCCAGGAAGCAAGTCATGGAGGAAACCAGGGACCTACAAGCCATACTTAGGGGACGTCGTCCTGAGTGGGCTTAAAGCAGGTCAATAAATCTGTGCTTTCATCTGACCCAAGAAGTGGAGGAAATCTTTGGAGACAATCTAAGGAGTAAGACTATTTTGAAGGTAAAAAATTACAATTTTTTAAATCAGGAAAATGCTAGTATGTTTTATTTTTTTCCAGCTCCTGCTATTGAACTGCAGAGTCTACTTTTTTCACTGGATCTTGTCCAGCTTTCCTGATTACTCAACCACTGGATTATATCAAAAGTAACAGAGAATAAAGTCCCAAATCAAGTCATACCAAGCCGTTCAGCTTGATCACCTAACCTTTCTTAGAAGTTTAGCTTAAAGCCCTTAACTTCCACTGAAGAATGTTGATTACCCATGGAAGGGTCCAGGCAGAAAGTTCCAGACACTTCCTAGGGCTCATCTCAGAAGAATGTGCTCATTATCCTTACTGAGGCCACTCTCAAGTAAATCAAACCATTTTCAAACAAGAGCCCTGCAGCCAGCTGCATAGTGCATGGTGATCCCAAATCACACAATGAGAAACAGAAAACTCACCTATGTGAGTTCCACATGAATTGTTTAAACTCTTTAAATTTCAGCGTATTTTCCATGCAGAATTCAAATACTGTACTTTTTCTCATTTTCATAGTTGCATTGCTTTAGTCCTAGTTTTTGCTTCCATAATATCTTACTTACCCATGAGCTTCTCTGAATTATAGTGCCCATTTATGTCTTTTATATGCTAACTTGCCAAAATACAGTATTGCTAAATTCAACTACTTGACTATACTGAGCTTGCACATGTACAGTTGGAAATGTATGTATGAAATTAAAGAAAATATTTTAGTGAAGGCCATCAATGGCTTTCATATTGGTCTTCCAATGGTCAACATCAGGCTGTCTTTTCCTGTTGTCTTGGTTACTTTTCTCTCGTTGCTGAGACAAAAATACCCAACACCCAAAATGAAGGAAGGAAAGGTTTATTTAGCTTACAGTTTGTGGAGATTTCAGTCCATACTTGGCTGACTCAGAGGCAGTGACACATGGCAGAGGGCAAACTGTTCATGGCAGCAGAGCACAGCAAAAACAACCAGGAAAAGGGAGGAATGGCTGCAAGCAGCCTCTTTCCTTTCCTTACATTGTAAACAGGCTACCCCCACCCAGGGGACGTGTAGCACTCACACAGTCTCCATGCCCTCCTCTACCACAGGCTCAGAATGTGTACAAATTAAACAGCTTGGCTTCCTGCTGAGTCACTCAGCCAAAGTTCCAGACTCCCCAAGTTGACACAATGTATCAACCATAACACCTGTAAACACGGAACATATCACACACTTGAGAGCTGCCTCTTCCTTCTTGTCTTCCACATACATTTAGGTTTCTTTCATTTAGATATTACCTGCCACACTTCCCTTCATTCTTCCACCCCATTTGAAAGAAATTGGAGGTCAACATGACACTGGTATTTATTTGAAATTATTTTACTATACACCTATTATTATTACCATCGTTCTGCTATATTTGAATCATAACATTATCATACAAAATTAAACATTATTTTATTTAAATTTTTATTCGAGATTCTTTTGCCTTTCTTATAAATACTTTTATCCAGCTTTTCATCAGTCCAGTGCATGATGTACTTTGTGAACCATTTATCAATTTTCTACCAGGATAATAAGTACATTCTGGTTTCCTGTAAGTCATTGCTCTATTTCTTATAGCTAGAGCTTTCAGTTCTCTCAGACTCTATACTGTTAGACAACTCCCAGGGTCATGCTATATATACTTAAAGCTGTAGTCATGTTTTTTGTTCCCTTGCCTACACATTTTTCATAATTCTGATGAATGCCTTTAAAACTTTGAATTCTGTCTCAGATTCCAGTTTATTTATCCAAACACTGGTGTGACTTTCCCAACTTGATGGCTAACAGATTCCTCAGAGATATCACGTTGGAACAGTCCGCTCTTTTTCTTCAAACATCTTCCGACAGGATGTGAAAAGTCATTTAAAGGCAGTGCCAGTCTTTCCATCTTTTGATCAAATTTTGCAATTATCCTTTTATCTTATTTTCCTCTCTTGCTTCACTTTCAACTGTCAAAATTCGTTGGTTTATTCCTTAAAATATAGTCATCACTTTTTGCTCTGTATCTTCCTGTTATGAACTAGATTACACTGAAAATACATTTCATAAGATGTTCTTATGGTACAAGGTGATGAGAGCCTTAGAGAAGCTCTTGTGCAGGCCTGAGAGGGAAAGGTGAGTCGTGGCCTTTCCTTCCTGGGGACGCGATAACTAACTGTGCAAGCAGATGAAAGCACGGACGCTGGCACGCTGAGCCCCCCTGTCCGTCTCAGCACCACCTTTCCTTCTCCCCAGTTCCGGACCGTGTGTATCGCACACCAACATGAAAGATGTCATTTTGGAATTGAAAATGTCTTCTATGAGCAACTCTATCTGTTGCCACATCGGATCTCAACTAGAACCTTGGGATGTGTTCTCATTCTCTGGCTAATTTGTTGGTGACACCTCCTAATTCCTTAAACTTCCTTTGGAACTTTATTTCCCAATTTCCTACAATAATTGTATGAGGTCTCACACTTAAATTGAGCTTAATTTCTGTGGTTTAGAGTGGTTCTGCTTCCTGGATTAATGCTGACTGATCTGGCTCATAAGATCCTGACTGCAAGCTTTCATTGTTTCTCATGACTGATTTTGGTCACCATTCCCTACTTTCAAGATAAGCCAGTGTCTCTTTTACCATAGGCCAGTTTAGTGATTATGGTGTCAATAATTCCATACTTGTGTGAGATGCAGGAATGGCGTAAGTCATACACTTGTGAAGAACGACTCAGTAGACTCTTGCAATGTGGTTAAATTGGAAAGGATAAGAAAAAGAAGACAACAGATACAAGAAAGTTGATCAAGTTTTGACTATGTGGTTTCTCATGGTAAGCTTGTACAGTATGCTCATCAGCCATGTTAGTGTGCACCTATGTTTTCGATACAAAGTTTCTTTGATGAATTTTCCTTGCATGGCCTTGGAGTTTCCTTGGGAAGAAATGTAGAAGACATTCGTTTTTACTTATCAGGCTAGGAACAGCAGCAAAAGCAAGATTCATACAAAGTAGTGACATGTGGACTTTGTTGAAACAATGTCTTTGTGAGATTTTGTTTGGAAGAGGGATATAGAACTCTTATGCGAGAAAATAAGTGTAACACAATTTATTTTATCAAATATTTGATAAAGCTCTTCTACCTAAAATATAACAAGAACACTTGAAATTCAATAAGAAATGAACCCATTTAAATTTTGATGCAAAAAACCTGAGCAGGTAATTTATCAAAGATGATACACAGGAAGCAAATAAACACAGAAGGAGATGCTCAAAATTATGGGGACTTTCTAACGAGAAGAACAATGATGAATGACTACATACCTGCTAGATGACTCAAGTCTAAAATACCATACCAGTCAATGCTGAGACTACAGGGTAATATGAACTTTCCTTCATTCCCCTGAGGGTACAAAATAGCATAGCCACTTTGGGAAAATTCAGCAGTATGCTGCAGAACTTAAACTAGTGTTTCCGAGTGGTCCAGGAATCACACACCTATTTGCAAGAATGAACACTAAGGACCACACAAAACCAGAAGATAAATATTTATATTACTTTTATACTTATTCACCAAAAAGGGTAGTTCTAAGAGTTCTTCCCATTGGTGGATGGATAGACTGTGACATATCCACCTAATAGGTAGAAAAAACAAGGGGATTAAAAATAAATAAATAGACATAATGAGCCTGCAAGACTTAAAAAGACATGCAAAAAGCCTTAGTGAATATTGTTAAGGGAGAGGAGTCAGTCCGAGAGGGAGACTTACATACTGCATGATACTGGTTCTACAACAGTCCAAAAGCAAAAACACACAAATAGTAAAAACACCAGCAGTTTTCAAAACTTGAGGAAGAAAGGATACTGGGGGAAAAGTGTGGAATTTTAGAAGAACGAAATTTCACTATATATTGCTATAATATTGGTCATATATCATACATTTGTCAAATGTATAAAACTACACACATTAAGTAGTGAATATTAGTGAAAAATATGGACATTAATATTATAATAATTTTCATGTATTTATTATAACAACTGAGCTACAATAATCTGACATTTAAGGTAAAATGAGTAGCACCAAGAAGTCAATGAGAACACTGTGCTGTCCACTCGGTTTTCTCTGCATATGAGAGTGCTCCAGGAATACTATTTAATTCAATTTAGAGTATTAATTAACCATTATTTAATTAAATTATTTGAATTAAGATTGGACCATTATTAAATTTTAATTCAAGGAAACAGATTTGGATAATTAACTCTGTGCAAAATAGAGATATTACTCTAAAATGTCCAAGAGAAAACCTGGCTAAACACTAAGAAAATCATAGTAGTATAAAGAGACAAGGGATGTACTCTCCAGCATATTAAGGCACACAGATATGGAAATTAGCTATCTTTCAAAAATTATTATGTTATATACACTGTAATGTTTCACCAGCACATTTAGAAATACACTGTGAAATATTTACAGTAGTTTAGTAGTAAACTGGAGGCTTGTTTAGATTTTATTTATAAATGTTATAAAATATTCATAAATATGAACAAAATTCTATTATGTTACTATATGAAAATTAATACAACAAAACAGTTTTCTGCTCTCTATGTCTGTTTAGCCTATTTTAGTTAGGTATAATTATGTTATCCCCCTTTCTACTGTCAGAAAAATATATAGGAATTATGCACATTGCAAAATAGGTATGTTATTTGAAGTCAAAAATACAAAGTTAATATTGCATGCTAAATAAGTATAATAGTTCTGTTTACAAATTTAGACAAGGTGGATACCTGTTTGCTGCGTATTCGGTGGGGATACGTATCACCTTCTATACCTAGCAGATAAAATGTTCAGGCAAATCATCCATAGTGGATAAAAGAAAATATAAAACATATAAATGACATAGCATAGTTATTAAGTATATTTTTCCAAGGCAAATCCCAGGCAGATATGTGAAGAATGGCGCTGAGAAGTATATTTAATTGATGTTCACTTTCCTCAGTTGTAGCATGTATTCAATTTTATGCATGGCTTATGTAATAAATCTGCACATTTTTAAATGAATTCAGTTTGATTCTATTTTGGTATAATTAGATAGCCAAGGTTAAAATTTAAAATAATTTTTTTCCATTAAAAGTTTTAAAATTATGACTCTTAAAGTTATTATTTATACACAATTGAATGTAATTTCTCATTTAAATGCATGCTTTTAAACGATCATTGATTTTAAAAATTTGTTTTATACATGTTTTGGTTGCAACACTTCTTAAGCAGGATGTTACTTCTGCATCTGAAAATTTCAAATTTAGCATAAGGATCATATGATATTTAAGAAAGCAGCCATTTACTGCGTGCAACTTTTGAAGGAACAATATTTCTTCCACCCTGAGTTATTTCTTAGAGAGGAATAAAATGGAAACCTAGCTGATGTAATTAGCAGATAGATGATGGTGAGACAATTAAATGAAAGGTCATTTACCTTATTTACAGACAAAACCTGTCTTCTTGTTAGTTTATTAGATGGTGGAATAATTTGGTTTATAAATGTTTCTGCTCACGCTGAACATCAGCAACTCTCATACTGGAATTCCCTGGTTGAACCCGATGTATGCCAATGTAACACCTAGTGCTAGGAACGCATTTTTAACTGATATGTTGTCACTTTAAATTACTTTGCATTGATATCTGTGGTTATTTAGCATTACAAGTTAATTTGGCTGGCTTCCAGAACAAATAAACAAGTGCAAAACTGTCTCTATGCATTTATTGTGCTTGAATGATTGAAGGGCTTTTTTGGTGACTGTAGCTTTAATGTTCCAGAATAATTTTATCTAACAGCAGGAGGTGGCTAGACTTCCAAACAAACTGTGCTTTTGTTGTAAATTGCATAAAATCTCCATGAAAAAGATATTTGGTTTTAATTACAATAATAATAAATGCAAAATTACTAAAACATGAAAAATTTCTAGACGTAGCAAAATAGTAACAATTATAATAGCAATAAAATATAAATGGCAGTATTTATAGAAAAATTTAAAATATTTAATGTATAAAGCAAGGATTTTGAATTGCTAGAAACAAAGTAATCATGGTTGAACAGGAAAATAAAAGCTACTGAAAAAAAATGAACAAAAATCCCAAAAAACACTAATTTTACTTTGGAAGCTAAATGATATACCCTGTGAAAAATTAGAAATTCATTAGAATCTAAAAAACCAGATAAAATTAATATCCTTCTATTCTATGTATGTCCATACATCAGTTATGAGTTTTCTGTTTAACTTATTAATGTAGCAGTCACCCTTACTCACACAGCTATAGCTAAAAGTAGAATTTGCAACTATATAGTCTGGTGTTGATTGCTCCTGGGGCACTACTGTTGTTTATTTGCATATTCACTAAGGAAATGTCATAAATTCCCTGCTTTAATTTACATGTATGAACTTATGTCTTCTTTCCTTAGCTCTCAGTTAATATGCAAAATGTTTTACATTGCACTACTGTGGTGTTGAATTTTCTCTGTCTACTGGGCTATACTATGGGGACCGTTTTCTTTTTCCAAACACCTGCCTAGATGATCACATTATAAATGCAAATATCTAGATCTGACTAACTTATAAATCTAGACTTTTACAGAAATATTATCCTCTGCAATGTGGATAGGTCTGGTCTAATCAACTGAAGGTCTTAGGAGCAAACACTGTAGTTTTACAAACAAGCAATTCTGCCAGGAATCTACAATATAGGCACTACCAAATTTCTAGCCCTCCTTTTTTCTAAATATTTGTTCTACCAGGTGTGCTGGCAATGCCTGTAATCCCAGCACTGAGGCGGAGGATCTCTGAGTTTGAGGCCAGCCGGGGCTATACAGTAAGTTCAAGGCAGCCCGAACTGCAGAGCTACACTTTGTCTCAAAACACCAAAAAAACAAAATATAAAATGGATAAATTTCAATTGTGCCAGCCCATCATGCAAATTTTATGTTTCCCAGTCCCATCATGAACTTTCAGAGCTATTTACTTCCTTCTTGGCAATGATTGTGTGCACAGAGTGTGCGTCTGCTTTGGACACTATTTCTCTAGAAAACTCCAAACCTAACTATTGATTTTTCCCCACTCAGTGACCTTAGAATACAGCAGAATCATTTTCAATGTAATTTTGTTTTACTAAATACTATGGTGTATTACATTATCTAAAATCTATATAAAGCATACCAATCTGTATCTGCTAAATTTCTGATTTATTATCCATACACTTCAAAGAGGACCTAGGGAGTCGCATTTTCCATCCAGCATTCTCAGTGTTTTTGAAAGCAAAATAGTCTTTCTTCCCAAACTACCTGCATTATCTTCTTTATTCCAGTCACAAGCTTTGTTAGTCTATGAATAATAAAGTCCACAACAAGTCTAGGTGGAGAGTGCAGTAAAGGGTACACTTCCGAGTGAGCTGCCCCAGAATCATATCTCATGGCTACTGCATTCTGATACTTGTTGCCTTCAATACATGACAAGGATTAGTTGCTAAAAGTAAAAACACTTTACTACCTCAAATTATAGGTCTCTAGCCATGAATGAATACTCACTATCATGCTAGAATACAGTTGTTATTGCTACTCTGGTACTGTTTCATTGCTAACACTTTGCACCAAACTTTTAATGGGTCTACTGATATAAACATGAGTTCCTTTACATGATGTGAAGTAGATATGCATTGATTTGAGTTTCACAAAAAAGGGAGAACAGTTTTCAAAACACTGACGTGATGATGAGTCAAAGTCTTAAATGAAATGGCAATAATTAAAATCCCCAAAACAAATAAAAATCAAAAGAATCACTTCAAATGTAAAAATAATGAGATGAATGTGCCTGTGAAATTAATATATTAGGTATTCAAATCTATTAAAATGTAGTAAATTTGAAATTGAATATTATCTCAACTTTATTATTTTGTGTCGTGTATAATATTCAATATTATGTATATGATATGTGTACATGTACATATGTGCTTTATCTATGCAGAGATTAATGTGGAGATACACACACACACACACACACACACACACATAGAAAGAGAAAGAGAAAGAGAAAGAGTGTGTGTGACTGTTTATGTGTAATAGTTTACTTCACATGCCTACTGAAATACACCTTGCAGTACCAAAATTTAGTCAAGCATTGTTCTGGATATTTACATCTGAGTACATATTTTTTTAAGATTAACATTTATACCTGCAGACTGAGAAAAGTAGTTTGCCGACTCTAATTTGAATGATGCTCCTCTAAACTTTGAAAACTTTGAATAGAGCACAAAGGCTTGAGCATTCTGAGAGTAGGACAGATGGCTTCCCCTTTTAACTTGTGGCCTCATTTTTCTCTACCTTTGGACTGTGAATGAAATCAATCTATCTGAGTCTCCAGATTGCTTCCACAGATATTGATATGTGCAGCCGTATCAGTATCCATAGTCCTGTGGGTCAATTCCTCAAATATATATCCAAAGTCTGACACAAATATATACACACTTCAGGAAAACAAAAATAACTTGTGTACATATTTTAATAATTAACTTATTGTGACACCATGAGATTAATATAAGGTACCTTTGACATTAACAATTACAAACATCACTCAAAGGGATGACCATCAGCTTTCAGACATTTATTAGTAAACTGCTGCCTGGGTAACGTTGGTCACTGAGATTGCAACATATGCATTTTCAGTTTCTTCTGGAAGGGCTGACAATGTAGTGGACTTTCTGTGGAATAAGACATTTACTATGGGGGCTGGGGATATAGCTCAGTGGAATAAGCGCTTGCCTAGCAAGCGCAGGGTCCTGAGTTCGATCCCCAGTACCGCAAAAAAAATAAAAATAAATATTAATTAAAAAAAAAAAAAAAAAAAAAAAAAAAAGACATTTACTATGGCACCCCCCATAAAAAGGTAACACACACCACCTGTTGGAGCAGCATATTATTTTTTTTTCAGTATAGCATTATAGGTTCTGTCTTCTAGAGAACCTAGACTCAGATAGATTTTAGTCCAGGACATGACTTGAGAGAAACAGAATTCTAAGGATTAATTTTTCTTATTGATCCAGGAGTTCATGGAATTAGATCACTCATCTGACTAGATTTAAATGGAACAGTAACCATAGGTTCAGCCCTGATGAGAACACTGATTCCTTGTACTATATAACAGCAGAAATGTGCTACATATCACCACTAGAATGCCTAGTCCACCATTTATAAGACAGAAAGAACCACAGGGCTAAGAATATTGTAAATGTGTTTCTGGTAAACTAGTGAACATGATAAGATTGGTGACTCCAAATCTTACCGATAAAAGTAATGGAAAGCAAAATGAGAGGTTTGAATTTCTAGCTTAAGTGGCTCGTGAATACATGAGAGGTTTTATGTGCAATCTCAGGAAGACCCTTTATCTGTCTTTATGCAGGCTAAAACTGCTGATAATGAAATGCAGAAATGCACCCTGCAACATGTACTCCCGAACTCCCAGTGTCACAGGATGTCTCATGTTAACACAAAACCGATGACTGGGAAGAATCTGGAACCTGAACAGAGGAGGGGAATATACGCCACCCCTGATGAAGCTGGACACTGACAACATAAATTTTAGTGAATGTTCCTTGCCCTTAGAAATAGCTTCTCTACACACAAAAGGCACATGGGCCAGTAGAAGCAGTCAGTTTGTCTCCATTAGAATTGGACTCCTCGCTCCATTTTGATGGAATTCATCCTCCATTTCCTGAAGCAACACTTTCTCTGCAAGACAAGGCAAGAAATAGGAAAAGCATTTCCTCAGTACTCTCTCCCAACCCTTCTTTACTTTGGATTTAACCAGACAAAATTCCCAGCAGACTCCTAAAGGTGAAGTGCTAAGTGTGATCAATGACAGGGTCCACAAAATTCAGAAGCATCACTTGAATTTTCTGATACACACAGACAGAAATCTAGGGAACACATGTAGGAGGGGATACTAATGATATACAACAGTAGAGGAAGCACCATTCAGAATAGTTAAAAGCAGAAGTCACCCAAGTGTGGCCCAAGAGACAGACAGAAGACGAATGTGCTGCACATGTATGGAGAAAGAGTCTCCGGGCTTTAAAGGAAACTGCCACATCATATAGTGTGGGTGAACCTTGAGACTATTATGCCAGTGAAATAAGCAAGTCACAAAACAAATCTACTTTCAGTGTTTATTTAAGTTCACAGAGAAAATGAAGTGGGAAGTTCCCAAGCCTGGAGGGAGAGGAAAAGGCAGTGTTTTGGTTAATGGATGTAGAGTTTAAATTCTGAAAGATGAAAGTAATTCTAGAGATTGATCATATCATTATGTGAATGTACTAAATATTATTATATTACACATCAAAAAATGATTAAGATAGAAAATTTTATGTTGCAAGAAACCAAACATGCCTCGCCAACATTCCTGTGTTGAAACCTCACTTCCATTGTGGTGGTTCAGCATTTGGGTGTGTGGCCTTTAGTGGATAATCAGGTCGTGAGGATACAGCCCTTCTGAATGGGAATGGCACCCTTAAAGGAAGAGGCCTGAGAGCTTAGCCAGCTCCCTTTCTGCTGCACACGGACACAGCAGGAAGACAGCTGTCTGCAGCCCTCACCAAGAACGCAGGCCTCGGAATCTCTCAAACACTCCACTTATGGTGTTTTTATTTTGTTAGAGCAGCTAGAGCTAAGATATGTGTATCTCACCATATTTTTTCCCCAGGGCACTGTGGCACATGCCTGTAGTCTGGGTACTGGGAAAGCTAAGGAGGGGAGGGTCATTTGAACCTAGGGGTCTGAGGCAGACCTGGGCAAAATAGAAAGATTCATTTCCCAAAAAGTGCACAAAAGTATTTACTTGTAGGACAGGTAAACAACAGAGATAAAGGATGCAAAGGTTGTCAATAGAATGAATATACCATCCCTAGAGTAGCAGACAGTTTTAAACTGCAGGGGGGAGTACTTTCAGAATAAACAAATAGGAATTTCCGGAGATTTTCTTCTCCATAAAAGCAATAAAGACACTGAAAAAAAACCAATAGAGAAAGGCACATACAGTTGGATTGGTGAGTGAAGTTACTGTGACCTTCAGCAGAATCAAAATTAGAATAGTCTGATTCACCTTCAAACATGGTTACAGCTAGCTGACCGTGACATTCCTAAAATTTTGTAGCATCTCTCAGAAATGAAAATGAAGAAGTAGAAAGGAGACACCAACTAAATTTGTACTTGATCTTTATAACGAAAAAAAACCTCTATGTCAGTGGAATAAAAAGAAATGATTATCCACAACACAGAGGAGCAGCTCTCAAGAACTCCAGTGTTCGATGCCACTTACAGGTAGGTACAGAACCACACTGAAAGAGATGAGGCACATTCTTCTAATGGAAGGACATCTCAAGAACTTATGTTGTTACTCTTCCATCCTTCCCAAATGACATATGGTTCTTTAAATGGATTCCTGTGTAGGGAAAAAGGAAATAACAAGAACTTTCAGGGGCTATTAGACAGTGGCCAAGAACCAACCCAAATTCCATAAATGTTACTATAATCCATCCATTTGAATAGAAGCTATTAGAGTTTGGGTGATCAATGGAGTTTAAACTTAGACTTAAGTGGAGCTGTGTGTTTGCTGAATGCTGTTTTGTGGTTATTTCCATGGCATTGGAATATGTAATAGAAACAAATATGTTTAGCAGATGGCAGAACTTCCACATAGTTCTCAGACTTATGATACGAGGGCTCTGATAGTAGGAAAGACCAAGGAGAGGACACTGTAACTAGTTCTCCAGGGGAAAAGAATGAGCCAAAAGCACCACTCCTTTCTTGCGAAAGTCTTAGAGTCCCACCACCATTTACAGCGTGAAAGTACAAGGGTGACAATTTTGTCACATTCACATTCAACATGTTTATTTGGTTTGTGCAAAGGGCAAGCAGATGTTGAAGAATGACAGTGAACTTCTCCCTTTTACCCGGTTATAATTCCAACCATAGGCAATTTCACTGCTTCAGCAAATTTCCACATCTTCTGTCACCTCTAACATAGATATTAATATCTACGTTAAAGTTCATGCTTTATTCTGTCTCCCAAGCAGTGTATGTACTGACTATCCCAGACCTCACTTAGGTAGGTGTCATTTTGAACAGTTGATTCTTGTATTGAATAAATGTGATTATCTTACAAAACTTAACCAAAAAATACAATATTTGGTTATCTTATATTTGAATAGCAGAACTGGTAAGTGATTAACCTGTCAAATGCCTTTTTCCCTTCTCCTGAAATCAGAACCATCAAAACTAGTTTGCTGAGCGTCCATGGCCACAACAGCTATCACTGCTCACCCTCCAGGGTTCACCAACGTTCAAGATCAATTTCATCATTTTGTTAGTGGACATCTCAATCATTGCTCCCTTCCACAAATCATCATGCTGGCTGTACAATGCTTGTGCTGGTTTTATCCAGACCTTGTGAGTAAGAAGTGGCCACCATGTTAGATTTACTGGTAAGACATTTACATGTCAGGGGATGGGAAATACATTTGAAACACCTGTACACTTCAGTCCAATTTCTAGGTTTGCAGTTTGGTGTGGTATGAAAATGTATGGTTTCTAAAGCGAGGAAAATTTGTCACACCTGATCATCCCCATGACAACAACAAAACAAACAAAACTCCTTCTGGGAGCTCTTTGAAGGCAGTTTATTCCTCAAGTGGATAGAGTGTTCTGGCACAATTGCTGAGTGACCCACGTGGCGCTAGTTTCTTATTTGCTTTAATTGTTTAAAAAATTGCTTCAATGTCACAGTGTCTGTAGCTTGTGATGCACCTGTTGCAGCCCCCTAGGTGGCTGGGGTGACAGATGTCCACCACCATACAATCACATGTGCAGCCCTGACAAAGCAAAGACTCTGTAACGTCTACAGTATCCTGTGCAAGCTACTTTGCTGTCTGCACCAGATCTAGCAGATTCAGTGTTGCTAGACTTCCCAACAGTGGTGTGAGCTGTATCTCGATGGCCCCCTAAAGCAGCATGCAATCATAGGCAGGATCTTTGGAAGGTTTCTGGTCACAAGAGGTCAGGCCCTGGGAACAGGAATATTTTTCTCTTGGTCTTCGTAAACAAACATCTGATCCAATAGCCATTACATCTGACATGCTCAAGAGCACTCCAGTAAAAAGTGGAAGTGTTTTATATATATATACATATATATATATATATATATATATATATATGAATGATTAGGCCCAATTTTTATGAAGAAGTGGACACAATTCCAATTGTCACCCCTCCCCCTTGACTAGTGTCTATTGGCCTACACAGATGGTCTCAAGAGCCATTCCCTACCATCTCTTGACAGAAAAATAGAGCAAACAGTTCCTTTGTGATTTTTTTCTCTTATCCATTTATTGCAATACAAGTGCGCTGAATTTATTTCATGCAGTTAATTTACAGTATAGAGGCAGAAGAGTAAATATCATCAAGAACTTTACCTTTTTTTCTGGAAAAGGCAGAGTTTCCTCACTCATGACAGCTACATCATCTTAGGCAAGCCGGGTTTACAAAATGCTCTGCATGATATGAGAATTACTCCAAAGTGACCAGGTATAAATTTATAGTGAACAATAGTTCAGGGATAACAGATATATAAATGTATCAGCCATGACAAATTGTTCAATTATGCAGAGACTTGGGAGGATACAATGCGAACATTATTGACAGGGGTTCTGGAAATTCCCCTATGAATTTGTGAAGAATAAAATATATTTCTGTCATGTGTGAACCACAGCAAAGGGTGATCTCAACATAAGATCCCAGTAATCAAGTGGACACAATGACAATGAGCTCCATAACGAGGTCCTCATGGTGGCGGACACTAAGTTAACCCATAGGTCCAGAAACACAAAATTTCACTGACCATGCCAGCAGTGCTCCAGCTACTCCTGAGGGCTCAACTTGCCAGAAGCAGGACCAACAGTGAATCTCTGACTTAGCATCTTTACCAGGAGGGTTTAGGCAGGGTGACTAGAGTGTGCAGCTTCAATTATGGGAGTGATGACATTTTGTTCCAAATGGAATATGGGCATGTAATGTTCTGCCAAAATTGCCATCTGTAGATTAAGAAAATTTAATGTTCTGCTCTCCTAGACTTCAAAACAGCTTTGATAAGGAGCTCTCCAACAGCCGAAACATGGTAATAGACACGTGTTCATGCATTTCACTGACTTACTAGTCTCCTCACCATCTTGAAGCAGTTGTCTTGACAGAACAGTACAATGGATTTTTGACTGAACCTTTTTTTTTTTTTTTTTTTTTTTTTGCGGTACTGGGGATCGAACTCAGGACCCTGCGCTTGCTAGGCAGGCACTTATTCCACTGAGCTATATCCCCAGCCCGTGCAATGGATTTTTGAAGACCCAGTTACAGGGTGGTAGGAAGTCCCATTTTAAAGATAGGGACAAGATTTTTTGCAAGATTGAATTGTCTCTGAACTGCAACTGATACACGATGATATTTCTCCCACTTCCCAGATTCATGGAAACTTGAATGAAGGTGTAACTCACTTGCAATTTTTACTTTCTGTGCACATAGCCTTGTCTCCACTGGATAATAAATTGTATTTTCAAAGACATAAATCCTTTCACTAGGAGACAGGACTATTGTCAGACTGAACTGGGATTCTACACTGGCCACCAACCACGTTTGTCTGCTCATGCTTTTGAATCAACAAACAACTCAGGAAGTTACCGTGATGGTTACTGGGAGTGATCCTCAGCATCAAGCTGAAGGAAACATTACTACACAATGAAGGGAAAGATATGCAGACTGCAAAAATCTCTTTTAATGTGCCATAGTATTACCATATCCTATGATGAAGAATCTGTGTAAAACTGCAATGACCTAATCCAGCCAGGAGTATTAATGGTTCAAAAGAATAAAGGTTTGGTCCATACCCAGCAGGTAAACTGTCCTGGCCAGCTTTCATGTTACTGAGACACAATACTCACCACCCAAAACTTAAGAGAGGAGAAGTTTCATTTGTTCACTTCATTAGTCTGTGATCATCTGGCTCAAAGACATAGAAAACATGGGGGAAAGGTAAGTGGGAAAAGGTACTTAATTTGTATTGTCTGGAAAGGTCAGCAAAGGAATAGTGATAGAAAGAAAGTATAAAATACTCTATATAGTACTCATGTGACTCACCTATGCCTAACTTGGAACCTACTCTGCTAATCCGCTAGGTGAATTTAATCCAATGCAGGTAAGTATCAGGATTAAAGTCACAAGAACCATAACCATCTCAGGCACTTGTGGAATTCATATGGAGTACAGAATTCATAGTGGACAAAAGTTGTTTTAAAAGATAACCCCAACTACAGCCATATACCTAATGTCTATAGTTGTTATGAGTATTTTTTTCTCATATTGGGATGACTATATGCATACATGTATACAGATCTATAGATTATAGCCAGTGTCTGCCAATGTCCTTGTATCATATGCTCTCATGTTCTATTACCATAGCAAAGTAAATAAATGGACTTTATTTCATGTAACACACTTATGACATACGATCAGAAAAGTAAATATCTTCTGTTTCTGCCTCTGAAAAAAGGAGGTCTTGTTTTGTGAGTTTTACTCATCATACAGTATCATATAAGGTCAAGTTATTACCTTATAATGTTTTCATTTTAAGACAATTATGGTAATTTATGGGCACAAAGTTGATAAGAGATAACTTTGTGATTATTATTTTTATGCGTCAATTTAATTAGAGCATGGCATGCCCAGAGATTTGAACAATATTATAGATCTGTATATGCAGATGATTTGGGATGAGAGTACCATTGGGATGGGTAGTTAGAGAAAAAGACTGACCTCTGTTTTTGATATTCTTTATCCAGCCAGTTTAAATTCTGTTTATATTAAAACTATTGACCCTATGGTAGAAAAGAGAAATTCCTTCCACCTGACTGATTGTAAGCTTGGACATTGTTTGTATTTCCTGCCTTTGAACTTAAGATAAATATTTGCTCTTCTTTGGTCTGTAGCCTGATAGATTTAAGGCTAAATCGATATCATTACCTCTCCTGGGTCACTGACTTGCTGACTGGGTGTGTAGCAACTCATGAGCTTCCATAATCACGTGAGCCCAATCCTCTGAACAATTTTCATTTTACACATATATCAGTCTTTTTATCTTTTCCTGATTATAGTTCTCTAAACAATTCTGTTAGGGAGAGTATGTTTCAACATTTTGGAAATTGCAACTTTATCTTTTGTCATCTTCTACACATGCTATTGAAAGAACAGAAGACAAAAAACATAAAATAATGGTAGGAATGGCTCTTATCACTAGCCCAAGAATATGAAAAAATACTCAAGATAAGAAGATGACTTCCAGATTTTGGCAACACTAGAACAAACTAGCCTGGGATAATGTTCAGTTCTGATGGGTTCTAAGAGAAACCCAGAGCTAAACTGCATATACCAACACATCAGAAAAGGAGACTATCTAGATGCAGATGACAGTTGAAGACATAACCCAGCATCAAAAACAGAGAAAAAGGAAAACATAAACAAAAATTGTAAACACAAACAACAGGGTATATGAAATTTTAGCTGTCACCTAATCAAAAGGAAGATGGGTATCACAGCAATGAAGAATGATGGCTAAGATTTTCTAATGAGAACTATGACATACACATGCAAGAGCCGAATGTATCTGTGAATTCACAATCATTTGAAGCAGAAAACAAAGAGAAAAACTTGAATTTCAAAAGGACCAGTGATAAAAACAAATAATTACAAAGTAAGAATAGCGATGACACAATGACTTCTCATCAGGAGTAAAGCCGGAAGCAAGGGCAGTGCAGTAATAGTAGCCAGGTGCTGGCAGTAATAATGCATCCGCTTGGATTGTAAAACACATAAAAATATATGAAAAAGTAGGGGCAGAATACACCTGTTTTGAGAGAAAAGCAGAGAAAACGACAAACAGAAGAGGGAGGATGGACACCAAAGGAATTTATTTTTAGGAAGTTTAGAATGCAATGCAACCGCAGTCAAATCCATTCCACATAGCCGATATGAAATGGTAGAAAGAATTATTTGTAAAGTCGTACTATGATGGGTAAAATGCAGGCAAAGTGACTGTTGATAAATTTAAGTGTGGGGAGCTGGGTGTGCTGGCGCACTCCTGTAATCCCAGGACTCAGGAGTCTGACACAGGAGGATGGTTCCAATGTTGAGACCAACCTGGTCCAGAAGGTGAGCTCAAGGCCAGCCTGAACTGCATAGCAAAACCCTGTCTCAAAAAGACAAAAAAAAAAAAAAAAAAAAAAAAAAAAAAAAAAAAAAAAAAAAAAAAAAAAAAAAAAAATTAACTGTGGAATCATAGCATGAGAGCTGGTAAACTTAAAACTGTACCACCTGTTCTCGAAGAAAAGAATCATCATTATTATGGAAGGGATTGACTAGAGACACAGTTTTACATGATGTCTTCACAGTTTGAAAGAAAATAAATGATGTTGATTATATATAAACATAGGCAAATTAAATGGAAAGATTAATAAATCTTGAGAATCACCATTTAGAAATTATATATGGAACTAAAATTAGAAGACTGTTCTGAAAAATGCTAATTTATATAAAAGCTACAAGAAATTTTAAATAATAAAATTCCCCATAATAACACAATGTAAATAAATTCAAAATATTAGTAGATATTTTAAATATGAATGAATTGCCCTTTATAACACCACCATTATTTAGTAAAATTAGTGAAAAAAATAAAACATATGGGTTTTGATAGTCACACATAAACTGTAATTTATACTTTAATCACTATTTTTCTCTTTCTATCTGATTTATTTGCTTTTAAAAATATTTTTAGATATGGTCCTGCTACTTTAATCAGACTGGCTTCCAATTCCTTGGATCAAGAAATTCTGCCTCATCTAGCTGAGTATCTGAGACTACCAACACTTATCTCTATATGTAGTTGATCTCAATATCTTTCGAACTTATGTTTTACATGGTTCAAGTCAGCATATAGAAATCTTAAATCTTGTGAGGAAATAGTTACTAAATGTAGTATTTACCTAGGAAAATATTCAATGTATTTATTGATAAAACAAGCATGTTCTGTTTGACATTCTATGAATAACAATATATTTATTTATATATTAACATTTAAATGTTTGAAGATTTATAAATTTTAAGTGTTACATATATATGAAATTAAAATAATATCATATCATTTATGTGTAATATGAATGTTTAATATGGATATAATATGAATGTCTCTTCCCTCGTTAAAAGCAGGAAAGGGACAATTTCTTCTTTAATGAATATTAAGGAGACTAGATCAAGCATAAATTATAGGTGCATTTTATCATTTTGCAAAGATCTTATCTGGAATCCATCAGTATATTAGATGTTAGTACAAGGAAAAATTCCTCAACAGGAAAGTCAATATTTTATTCATTGTATCATCTCAAGTTTAAAAAATAAGAATTTTTGGAAGAAGTACAATTACTATGTTGATGTGACATTTTATAATTAAGTTTATTGGTATAAGAAAATGTTTTTCAAACTAAGTAGCCAGCAGCAAGTGTGAGCTCTTACTTTCTGCTATAACATCTGCTTTATATCAAAAAAGAATAGACTTGTTGATTTTGTCCAGGCTTTCTGGGGCAATATCACAGTGCTTAGTCATACTTCTGCCACTTTGATCAAACTCTTAAAATCTCAACATGCCCCAAAAGACTTCGAAAAAACTACTACATTAAAGTGTTGATATTCAGTGATTGCCTTTCCAAGGAAAACACCTTAACCATACCTATTATGTGCATATACTAGCTTAAATAGCAAGGTTAATTTTTGATTTGTATGTTTTGTTTTATTAAAAGTTATTTCTTTTAGGCTATAAAGGCAATGCAATATTGGTAGTTTATAATTCCATCATTTATTTTTTCCAGAATTGACAGACATCATGCTAACAAGCAACTGCTAGCTAAGAACTCCAGATATAATGTAGACTGCACTGGATGTGTTAAAAAGAGAAACGGGGCATCGCAAAATTCTGACTTTCATTAAACAGCAGCGTGGTTGTGTGAGAAAGATCTTATCAAAGTCTCATTAATGTTGTCAAATTGAGATGAGGGCAGAGAGAGTGCAGGAAATAGCAAAAGGAGAGATTCTTCATAATAAAGTAGGTTCTTCCTTTTATTTTTTATTTTGAATGGTTTTATATCTTAATTCCTTTTTATTTAAGTTTTAAATTGCCACTATATGTGTGTGCGTGCGTGCATGCATGTGTGTGTGTGTGTGTGTGTGTGTGTGTGTGTGTATGTATATATACAGGCTTTCAAAACAAAATGATGCGAATTAACAGTGGATTAACAGTGGTTGTTATATTGCACATTGTCATCTTCAACAAAGTTTCTCATCACATATTTTGTTTTGAAACCCTGTAGCATTTTTATCATTTTTGCTTTGCTTTTTGTCTATGTTGTAGTTATTTTTTATTGTTTAACCCTCTTTAAACTAATAATCTCTCTCTCTCCCCCCCTCTCTATCTATCTATATATATATACATATATATGAGACGGCATGATGTTTCCGTAAGTATGTACACTGTATAATGTTCTATTTAGGGTAGACATTTCTGCCTCCTCAAACATTTACTTTTTCTTTATGGGAAAAACAGTCCAAATTCTTCTAGCTTTTTAAAAATGAGTTGTTCTTTTTTACTTTTTTATTTTTTATTTTAAAAAGAGAAAAACAACATAACAACACCAAGATCAATATGAAACAACACAAAAACAACAAAAATGACATAGAATGTTAGAACAAGATAATAGGAAGTGAGGAACCTTTCATTCTGTGCAGCACGGTCCCAGCGGGTTAAAAGTTTTTGTGTTTTTCTGTTGTTGAGAGGATTAATTGTCTGACCAATTTTGCATGTCTGTATATGGGTTCATATATTTACACTTCGAAGATATCAATGGATAAAGCAATAACCACTTTTGAGATCATGTCACCTTGTCTGTAGATCAGTTGTGATTGTACTATTTTTTATGCTAATTGGTGTCTGTTTGTTAATATGTTTTTGTACTTTTATTTTTTTGAAAATAAAAATAAAAAATAAAAAATAAATAAAATAAAATAAAATAAAAGTAACTGCTTCGGGGACGCCGCAGGATTCAGCGAGCAGTAACAGCACCTGGCAAGACATGGAAACTTACCACACATTTCCAGGCGGGAGGGGCAGTGGCTTAGCGTGAGAAATACATTCGTTTGCAAATAAACTACTAAGAACACCTGTATTCAAATTTTCTAAAATATTTCCAGAGGGAAAAATTAAGGCAGTAAGAATAAAGACAGAAAATTAATGAGAGATGAGAATCAGTAAATGTGAAAATCTGCCTTGAATTAAAAGTATTAAACAACAGGTTGCTCATTATTGAAAATAGACTTACTAAGAAGTGCAACAAAAGTAATAATTTTTATTTTAATACAACTTAGACATAAATATAACCAAAATATAATGGTAAATATGAAACACTAGTGACCATACCACCACAAGCAGCAATATTATGTGATATCAGCTGTATTACTCTGATATGTCTATAAATATAAATTATAAGCGATGACACAGCATGAGGATGAACATACATGTAATTTAAAAATATAGACACTGAAAATGCAGAAATTTTTATTACTTCAGTGAGTGAAACAAAACTATAGAAATTTTTATTACTTTAGTAAATGAAATTATCTTCCTATAAGAGAAAAATCTAACATTTCCTAGAAGAACACTGTAAATTGTATGGCAATGCATGTATATATAATTAAGAACTGTGCATTTATTCAAATGTTTAGCCAATATTGACAAGATTTAAATGTAGTAATGTACCATATAATCACACTGATTGATCGGCATATGGCTGTTTCTTGTGTAAGAACATATGAGAGGTTAAAAATTTCCGTCAGTAATATTGTAGATGTCACAGCTCAGTGTATAATTCCCATGGAAACAGATCCACTGAGATGTGGACAGTTGTACAGTATTTATTGTACATAATAACTTATACTGAAAATAAACCAATAAGTTACTGGTTGATATATTTATATACTAGACTTTTATTATTCAATACCAAAAATTATTTTAAAACATCTTATAAGGCCAGGAGCCTCAGTCACATCTGGTTTGCCACATCTTGTAATGATTCACCTGCACCACTAGGGTTTGTGCAATTTTGTGCTACGATGTTTGCAAAATTGCCTAATAGTACATCTTTCATGATGTCCTTCTTATTGGAAAGCAATGAATCGCTACCTACATGTTTACAATCTTTTATATGTGAATAAAATACAAAATTCCCAACAGTGAAGGTATGTTTAAAATATACAGAGTCTATAAGGATAATGAATACATGTGGTGTAACAAAGAATTGGAAAATTAAAACTCAGGGTTTAGACTTTAGAAAATTCTCTGAATTAGTTCTTAAATAAAACAGTAATATGTATTTCATGATTTTTATAAATTACATACAATATGATACTTGGACAAGTACTTGTAAGAACACATTTATAGGCTTAAGTTTTTAACTTATGGAATATTTTCATGCATTTCAAATATATTAATGAGTAGAATATAAAGTACAAAAGTCACCAAATGGCTAGAAAATTTATTAGTGATCATTTCTTTCTTTCAGTGGGTAATCTTTTGACAATACAAATACGGAAATAGCTTTGTTGAGATGGCATCCTCATTAGTGAATTTGAACATATAAACTCATTATTAACAATGCACTTTCCTCATTCATGAATTATCTTTTCAGCTCTTTTGCTTATTTTTCTATTTAGCACTTCATAATTTCTGATTCATAAAGTCTTTCTAATAGCAAATATATTAACTTTATAGGTGTGTTTTTTTATTTTTGATTGGTCCTGGGAATTGAACTCAACACCCTGCACTTGCCAGGCTGGCGTTGTGTTGCTGAGCTATATCCCCAGCCCTACAGTTTACATATGATTAGTTTAATATGTATTTGTATTATAATCCATAATTATTTTGCTTTTTCCTACTATAGCTTTATGCTTAGAGAATTTCTTTTCATTCTTGCAAATTACTTTTAAAATTCAATAAAATAATGTGTTTCTCATTTGAGCAGACACAGCATACTAGTTAAAGCAGTCTTGACCAGGGAATGTCATGCAAATTAGAGCGCTAGCACATGTGAAATCTCTTCCCTCCATCACATATTGAGCAGAGCCAAGGACGCTAGCACAGCTGAGTCAGAGTCTTCACCAGAAAAGGATGAGGTGTTGGAGCTGCAGGACGAAGAGGCAAAACCTCCCCACCGACACTTTCAGAGGCTGAAATGCAAAGGCAACATGAAGCAGCAAAGCTTCCCCATACCCCACACCTTACAGTCCTAAGTTTTGTGGCCACAGACAAAGGTACGGGGCGTTTGCAACAAGAAACAGTAGGATTTGTCACCTCAGCATTCACAGCTGGAGAAACAGCAACCGCACCTGTCCGTGTTCTGTGGCTGATTCCCAACTTAGCAGCAGTCTCAGTTCCACCACTGCAGGCCCTTGGCCATAAGCAGTTTCCTTGGAAATGTTCAGGTTCTCATTTGTTTATTGGGGTGCTAATGTCCAGGGGTCAGCATACCCTGAGGGAGTCTCCTTCAGAATCCCAGATGAGAATCTCTAATCTTTATACTACCCACAGCCTTTACCACTTAAAATCATAGATTGTGAGGCTAGTACCTGACAAGATGACAGAAGCTTAGTGTATCTTCTGCGTAACTTGTACAATTGGTTCTTCTGAAGGTCAGTTTTAAAAATTAAGTTTATCTTTAGGTTTTGGCTGACGAGGCCATAGTAAATATTCTAATATGAGATTGAAAGGGCAGAAATAAAATAACATCATTCCTGAGCTCGGCAAAGCTGTGAGGAAATCATCAGAAGCTGAGAAATGTGGAGGTTTACATCAGATGGCCACCAAACACAGAAATGGGCTGTACTGAGCGATCACACACACTGCAGATTTGGCCTATACACTTCTCGGCTAGCTAGACCCAGCACTCTGTATGCTCCAGGGTGATGTGTCTCACAATCTTTGCTGCCAACACCCCTTGGCCCCTACTCAAAACTCAATGCTATTTTTATGAAAACTAACCTCAAAGTAAAAAGCAATCAAAATTTTAAGAAGTGAACTTTCCTATTTGTAACTACATAGACTAGAAGGAAGTCATGGGCCCAACATTTCTACTTTATTTATTCTAAATAGTTGTAACATTAAAAACACCAATTAAAGCCAGAGAGGAAATATTCCATAACTCAATCCAATCTCATCAAATATTATATTGATTTAATCATGACATCATACAGTGTGAGAATACTAACTGTTCTGATATGAAAACATTAACAATATTTTATTACTAATAACTCTTTTAAGTTATTTCCGTGCCTACTAAGACACAATACTTGACACAATTTGAAGGAGGAGAGATTTACTTTGGCTGACGGTTTTAGAAGTTTCAAGCCATGGTTAGGAGGAGGCCAGGGAAAAGCACCGGGGCGGAAGCATCTGCCCCAGAAGAAAGCGTCTCGGTCAGGGAGGCCACAGACAGCGCGAAGGGAAGAGGCAAAGAAGGAGATTCGCCCTTCCCTGGTCCTCAGAGACATGCTCTTCGCGGGCCCTGCGGACAGCACACTCAGCTGCTGAGCTCATTCGAGGATGAACTTACAGATGATACAGTGGCCCCGTGATCCGCGGCCTGCAAAACCCTGCCTCTGAGCGCAGGAGAGCGTTAGGGGGCATTCTAGACCTGAAGCCTAGCAAAAGCTATTAATGCTACTTAAAAATAAATACACATTCAAAGGAGGACGCTATTTACCTTACTGGTCCTGGCCAAAACTCAGACCCAAGCCAAACTTCATGATGATGTGAATGCAGCAATGAAATTCTGCACCGCTGTATTTAATGTCTTTCAACCCTGCAGCAAAACACCTGTTACACAAGTGCTTAACACCCCAGCTAACCTGGATGTCAGGCTAAAAAGAGACGAAATATTTTACCACACATCAAATGTAAACCGGCCAGTCCTCAACTGTCTAAAAAAAATAGCAATTTCCAGAGCTGAAATTTATTTTTGAATGAACATATTCTCAATTTTTAAAACTTTTCAATTTCATTTGCTTCTTTCTATCCACTTAAAAATGAACATTTCCTGAAATTAAAATGATAGTTTGAAAATTCACAAACTAGGATAAAAATCATCTATTAATATACATGAAATAAATAAATGGAGAAGAGTTTTAAAAGTAGATCAGACATTCTTCATTGGTAGATATTGCTACACATAGAATGAAACAGTGTTCAATATCTGCTGTATTTTTCATTTTAGAATATAACCTCTGGTAAAAATTTCTCATGTAAAAAGAGGTGGAAATAATTTTAGCAGTACTATTTGACATTTCATTACTTTAAATTATAGGTCAAGAATAATAAAATCTGCCATGTAATCCCAGCACTAAGGACGCTGAGACAGGAGGATTGTTGTGAGTTGGAGATCAGCCTGGGCTACAAAGTTAACTCAAGGTCAACCTGAGCTGCATAGTGAGACCCTGTCTCAAAAGTACAAAAGAAAAGAATAATAAAGCCAAACACAACATTAAAAACTAAGACACATTTCTATTAAGTTATAAAAATGAAATTAAAAATCAAATTGTATTCAATTATATAAAAATAAATATTTCCCACTTTTGATCCACTGTGTATTTAACACCAATGCTAGGAAAGAGCAATGAGCTGGAGAGAGGTGGGAGAGGCTGCGTTTCTTTTATTAGGAAAAAAATATTTGCACGATTAAATGGAAAGGTATGAACAGAGAGTAGAGTGTCAAGCATCAGTAACTTATTGACTACATTCTGTTAAACATCCAGTGGGGCTAATCCGTACTCCTGTTGGCTTCCACCCCACAAGGAACTGTGTGTTTGTGCCAAGACAACTGGAAAGATACATTGTTTAAGGCAGAAAATGCAAGAACATAGCAGTGCTCCAATGTCAATCCAAGCCATTTATCCTTTTTAGCTTTCAAAGGCAGTAACAACTCAATTGATTTAGTAGAGGGCAGGGCCTCAGTGAGCAGTGTATATTTCATTTGAATTGAGTATGTGAACAGTAAAGAATGCATGGATAACATCCAGTCATGTTTTTCATTAATAAAATAATTGATAAAGTTGGATTTATTATACCATTTTATAAATTGTTTATCATTACATTAGCCAATACCTACTTCTCAAATGCAAAAGAAATATTTTTCATGAATTTTTTAGTTTTTAATACTACTTACAATTATTCTCCTTTCTGAAAAATAGCATCCATTATGTTTGAAAGAAAGCCTCATACAAAATAACGAAAAGGTAGTAACCTGAAATTCCATCCTAAATCTGAAAGTACATGTCTTCTTAGTTCTTTACCTGATAACTTTAAATACGTGGCTAACAAGTACTTCAAATTAAGGTAAACCAAACTACCATCTTTGTAAATTGCAAATATAGTCAATTCCTGTGATTTTTTTCATCTATTAAGTTAGTCAATCCCCAATTAAGAGGTACCAAATACTTTTTAGCATTTCTGAGATTTAGATCCTTTTTTACAATCCAAGAAATATGTAACACAAGTAAAAAACTATTTTCACGAGCTATAGTTTGTACCAGAGTAAAAAGACCTAAAATATTCACATAAGTGAATGTAAAAATTGCATCCTATTACTGACATGAGATATAGGCACTTACAGATATGAACACATACTATAACAATATTTTCTATTCTAGGAGAGATCCAGAGAACCACTTGGATAAATTAATTTCTGGAAACAAACTGGATTGGGACTGCAGGAAGAAAAGTGGAAGCAAAGGACAGCGTGCCAATATATTATGATGGCTACAAATTATAAAGAGAATAATTTAATGTTTCATTCTACCTGGACTTCACATACCCCTGCGCTCATTTGCAGTGGCTTCTGCAGCTGTGGTGCAGTTGAATGGCTTAAATAGAAATCTGTTTTCTCACAGTCAGGAAGGCAAGCAGTCTGAGAATGTGATGTTGGCCGAGTCAGCTCCTTCTAAGGGCTGCTCCAAATGTCACTTCTTAACTTCTAAGTGACCATTTTCAGGTTCATATCCCTGGGAATCCAGGCACTGGTTTTCACATCAGCTTAGTTCATCTTAGACTGTACTTTCCTTACTAGCCAGAGCCTAGTGAGAAATAATCTGTACATACAACGAATTATGTGACATTACTTTATCTTACACATGTGGGCATCAAGGAATAATAAAAAACGTCTGAGATTCATGGTGAGCAGATCCCTTAAAGCTCAGGAAAGCTGGGTGTCTAACTAGCATCACAGCTGAAGGGCTCCAGAAAGTCATCTTCTTTGGGCTGTACAGTTCAGGATACTCAAGTTACTAAGAAAAAGTGCTGAAGAATATGTGGTCCCATGGACAAATAATACAGTGTAGGCTTTCCTACCTGTTCCCTTTATATTATTATGTTGCAATTCCAATATATTAATATAATTCTGTTATTCTTAAGAACTAAAACCAAGAAAGAGGAGAGAGTTAGGCTGGTTCATGGTTACCCAGAGAAATACCCTTTAAAATCGTGTTCCCAGGATACATGTCTGTATCTGCATTTCTGCCTTACATGAGGGTATCATTCACACTGAGTTAGCACCTCACTCTATTACAGCATGACTTCCTCCTAATCAGTTATACCTGCAATGAGCCAAGCTCTACACTGGATCACACTTTAAAATACTCGGGGTTAGGACTTCACCACATGAATTGGAGGGGGAGCGCAACCTCATAATTCCCCAAAGTCCCCACCTATAATGTACTATACCTTTCCCTAATTATTCAATGAAACATTAACATGCACACTGCTCTGAAGGAATATGAAGATGCAATTTCCATTAGGTTGAATTTAAGAGAGGATTGTTAACTTAGGTGGACTCAACCCAGTGAGATACGTCAGTAAAAGACTGAACTCCAGACCTGAGAAGTTGCAATGATATATCCTTTCTTTGATGTGATGTCCATTCTAATGTATATCATTTTAAAAACATTTTTATATTCCTTATATCCTTATATAGCATATCATTTGCATAGGCCCACCATTTAGTTGCAATATATGTTTCCCATGATATTTACAAAGTAATTTTCTATCTTTCTTTCCATCTTTTTTAAAGATCACTGCACTTGGAAAAATTATTTATGACTACTTTGACCTGTTAACACTCTAAATTGTTAAAACACATCTTTTGATGTTTCTCCAATGCATTTTCTTCCTTAAATACCTAATAAGAATGGCTGTTGATCTTTTAAAATTTAATTGCTAGCATCATCCTTTGATGTCTCCATTGCTTTCTCATAGCCAATAATAACCTACCTTTGTCTGCACCATTTTTATTCAATGTCGCACCTCTCTTATAACCTACACAGATACTACTGTCAAGTGTTATTTGTAGTTCTAGATGTCTTCCTGCTCAACTTGACTGCAATGTCTTGAAAATCTGGAAATTTATACTGCAAAAATATGATACTGTGGCTGGCTGGAAGTTTCCTTGAGTAATTGAAGTTCATAATGCCATGATTTGTTCTATCTGAAAGGAAGACAAAAATGTTTTCCCACTTATCAGAAAACAAAGTAAAAAGTGGCCTTGGAACAGGATGTTCATGTGTTTTGTAATGACTCTCAAACCTTTGCCATAATTTACTTACGAGCATCCTCCACATGCTTTTGTGCTGCTTTGCGTAACCTCACTGCCCAGGTACTTTGTCAAATAGAAAAGATGAAAACATACTTCTGGGCTCTAGATTTCAGGACGTGTACAAGCTGAACTGCTGAAACTTTGTAATTATTACTGTATTCATTTTTAACATTTTCCACTTTTGTAATGTATTATGCATTTTATACAGTACAAAAATATCTAAAAGAAAGTTTGACATTTCCTAATTTTCTCTAAATTGTTAAAAAGCAAAGTCAGTGATGTTCATTTTATAACTATATAAGCAAATGCACTTTAAAAAGGCACCTTATACAAGAGATATTTTGCATTCCTCAAACTCCTTTTCTATTTCTGGTTCAGCAGTGATCAGATGGCAGGACACTAACTTCAGGAGTGTGAATTGTGCGATCTATGTCCTGTCATTCCTTCATCTTAAGAGCCATGTGAATAATGGAAGCATTTTTGTTGTTCTCTTTTCCTCTTGAGAATTCTTGATGTCTTCGCCTTGCTCATACCCAGCCACCTGTTCTCTGACTGTCACTTACCACACCGGTCAGTTGGCAAATGCTGGTTCACAGGAGTTTCCATTTGTGTCACACAGCCTGAGGTCCTGTGCTTCAGATTCTGCCAGCTTTTAGTTCATGCCCTGCTGTCATCCAGCTCTGCTTACCCTGAGGCCTCAATAGCTGGGCAGGAGTGGAACAGTGCTGACAGCCTGGCCATGTCCCAAGCCTTTGTTGGTAAGCATCCCGTCCCGCCATTTGGTCTCTCTTTGGGCCGTTGAAGCTCCAAACTATCCTGCATCTTTTGGCCCCTAAACCACTTTCCTACTTTGGAGAAACCTTCCTTGACAATTACCTTTTAAATAATAGTTATACACAAATTTACTCCAGATCAACGTATACCTTTAAATTTAAGATGACTGTTGTCAGCTTGCAATTTAGAATATTTTCATACATATAGAAAATTTGTAAGCAAATTTTTTCCACATGCTCCTTAAAGGCACTGATCAAATTTTGAAGTTTTATAATTTATAATGTGTGCAGTACAAAGTTTTATATACATGATTTGAAAAATATGGTATATATATGTATTTGCATATTTAAGGAAGTATAAATATAAATATAGATACATGTAATTTAACTTTGGGTGGTCCAATAGCTAAGTATCTATTTCTAAATTGGGCAGAATTATATTGAATCACTATAAAAGCAATTTTGTTGTGAGAACTTACAAACAGACAGTGCCACATTACTTGTGTAAAATAGTAGAACTACTTTAGAGAAGAATTTAACCAGGTCTAACAAAAGTAAATGTACAGTTACGCTTTGATTAACAACACTACATACAAGTAACTACAAGTGTGATCCACTGTTATTTCCTATTCACAAAGAACAACTTGAATAAAGAATAAACTACTTCGACAAAGTAATGTAATGCAACCACAAAGAAATAATGGCAAATTTTTCCATGAACTGATTCTTCATGATGCATAATATGTATTATTTGAAAGACTGAACATAGCAGAACAAAGCTTATAATATTTCATCTTTTGAGTAAGGAGAAAAAATATAAACATTTATATATATTTATATCAACATATTTCTAAAACTATACACACATATTTTTTCTAACTGTCACAAAACACTGGAAAATCTATGAAGAATAACAGATTCAGTCATACCATAATTATGCTATGTTTAGAATTTTGTGACATATTACCATTTGACACTTGAAGTAATGATGTTTAAAATTGCATTTAACTTTCAAGTTTTCCTTTTTATAGTTACGAAACTTTTTATTTTAAAGAGAATTAAAATTAAAAAGAACAATAGCAAAATGCCAACAACATAGACCAAAACAACCAAAAACAGTAAAAGTGATAGAGGGTTTCAGAACAAAATGATAGAGATTAACAGTGGTTGTTATATTACAAATTTTTATCTTCATCAATGTTGGTCACATTTTCAGGTGTAAGAATGCAAGATTAAACAAACCATGAGACAACAACAACAAAAAAGAATTATGGATGATACAGAGTTTCACTAAACAAGATGATAGGAATTCAACAACAAATGTTATATTGCATGTTTTAACCAATTTTGCATGCTTATATCTGGTCATCTGAATGCCTTTTTAGAATTATTTTAGAAAATATCCTTTAAAATTTTTTATGTCTGGTGGGGATGAGTTCTAAACAGAAGGTGATAGAATAGCCTTCAGAAAATGTCAAAATAAAAATATATATATATAAACTCAGTTTTATCCACACATATTTAACAACAGAAATATAAATAAAGATGAACCTTGCCCTCTTTCAACCTCACTGGGAGGTGGGAATTTATCAGTCACTGTGGATAGTACACTACTCTTACACACTCACTGAGCTGAGAGTTCCACTAGGTCAGCCACATGGAGAGCTAAGCACAAACCAAAATATTGCTGTATATTGCACTGAGTGATGAAAACTCTTTGAAACTTTCACCATTTGCCATCATTGATCATATTTATCATATTATATATATATATATATATATATATATGACATGATATATACATATTATTGTGGTTTAAATAGCTATTATTTAGAAAATGTACAAAGGGGCAAGTTGAGTTTGTTAGACAAAGGCGATGGTGTCTACTTTTTAAAGTTTCTTTATTTTTCTATTTATTTTTTAGTATATTTTTGTGGTACATAATGTCTGTATTCCTCATGCAGAGGTGGTACACAGCACGTCCTCATTCCTTTCTATGGCCTCTTTAGCACTGCCCTCCCCGACGATCTCATGATCCCCTTACAATTTGAGGAAGAGCTATCTACCCACTTCCTGTTATCTTATATCTTTTATTTTACTTTTACTTATTTTACTTTTAACTTCCTCATATGAGGAAAATCATGCATTATTTCACTTAATAGATGGTCTCAAGCTGCATCCACATTCCTGCCGATCACTCAAGCTTATCATTCTTTACGTTGAAGAGAAGTATCCTATTTGAGACACACTTCACATCTAATAAGCTGTGTTTTGCTAATTTAGGTATTAGATTTAATACAACCTAAGTGCTTGTTAGAAATGTTTTGTCATGGAAGGCAAATTTTCCTTCAATGTTCACTCAGTATTGTGTGATAGTTCTTGATCAATTTTGGAAAAAATACCTTTTCCAAGTTTTGATAATCCTTCATTCAATTTTTTAGTGCATCTGCAAGATCAGATTTTTACAATTAGAATGAAACAGACAGAGCTTCTTGTCTCTAAAAGCCTGGTTTCTAGTGGGGAAGCACGTACGGTGCAGAATCACAGCAAACAAAGAATCTAGTAGAGTCATCAGAGTGGTACCTCCGTCTTTCTCTTTAATCTACTTTCCACACATAGTGATTTGGAACCTAGAAAGTAGTGCTTTTCCAGACTTGTTGAAATCTAGAATTTAAGAAAGTTTATTTTTTGTGTGTATTTTGCCCACAGGAAACAGCATTTTAAGATAAAAGAGAGAAGTGCAGGACCTCTGTTTTAACATAGCCCCTTTAAGTAGCAGCATTACCATTGTTCTGTCATGCAAATTTATTGAAATAACAAAATCTTATAGTACAATTAGAATTTTTTCATTTCTTGACAAGTAATATACTTCTAGATTCAGGATTCTTCCCAGGAAGTTCAAGTCAAAGTTTTTAACTAACAAACTTGTATGGATCTAAATATGTGCACTAGATCTAGATCTAATTTATCATCATTTGAACGAGCTTGTATTGCTGACATCTGTAGTTCATTCAGCAAAATGAGGAAAGTAAAGTAAAGCAATAGCAATTTTACACTGGACTTTTAGATACATTTATTTTTTTTTTTGGCAATTCTGGGATTATCATTAGAAAAGTAGGATACTGGAACCAAGCGATGAATTCGGTTATGAATTGTAGTCATACTTATAACGAAGAGTCTTTTGAGGAAATGTTGACTGAGGAATCATGGTGATAATGTTTTTAGAGGTGTTAGGGGTTGAAAGACATCAAAAATCATTTAAATGATGTAGCTAGAGCTTGAAAAATTCAGGGAAAAATTTTAAATCAAGAAATTTTGATGGTGGCTGTTAAACTATCCCTAGTTTCCTAAGTTATTGAAATCTGCTTACAGATTCTACCCTGTAGATAATTAGTTACAATTTATGTTGTTTCTACAGTTCACCAAACCTCTTAATTGATATGTCAGGCATCAATTAAAGAAGCATTGGACATTAAGAAACAGAAATTTCATAATTGAAATTATTCTATTGTTTAATTGATCTCTAAAGAAACTCAGTAATCTTGAGTGACCATTGGATTAGCTTGATCTTCACCTGTCTGATTAAGTTATTCCTGCTTTGTTTGAAGACATGGCAATAAAATGATCGGAAATAGTTATAGGAATTGTTTTCATTCCCAAGGCCATCACCCTCATTGCCTTGAGACCTGTAACTAGAACTGGCTTTGTCCATGTTCCATGAGGAATTTGCAAAGCAGAAACCAGGTTTGTAAACAATAATACAATTACTTAATACTAAATGGAAAAATATGTCAATAAAACTTGGTTAATCTTAAGAATTACTTGTGGAGAATATTTATGAAAGTACTAAAATGAGAAAGGAATAACAATGTTACATAAATCTCAATATATTTTATCAATATGGATGTACTTGCCAGTAATTCTGAATTCAATCCCAAATTTGAATAGCTTAGATTGGCTCTAATTTACTGTCTTAATAAATACCCTACTCAAAACTTGTTTGTATTCAATGAGGTGATATAAAATAACCTATGATGTCAAGAGAAGGTTTGTGAAGTTACCATAAGCTCAAGGTATCACAAGCATGACATCTAAGTTCAGGAAACTCACTGTAAAGTCAGCAGATACACACTAGTGATTATCTCAACTGCGGACAGGAAAGAAGAAAAACAAATAGTAGATTCAAGTTGCCATCAATGTTCTAATTTTTCATTAAGGTTATGTCTTTACTGATATAACTATTAAATTTAATAAAGGTATGGAAAGACGTTTTTACATGAGCCAGCAAAGGAAGTACATGAAAGACATAGATGATTAAGAAAAGAAGGGAAAATATTGAATTAAAAAGTCACCTTTAAAATTCCAACATAAGATGTTCTTAAAAGGACAAAAGGGCATGTGGAAAGCTGTATTATCAAAATAGCATATCTGATCCAAAGAAATACAAAGTTCCAACTACATTTTGGCCAACACAAAGCCAATATGTGACCATCAAAGTTAACAAAAATTGGTTGCTATAATACACAATGGCTCTATATTGTTAATTAGAATAATTTTACAGGAAAATCATCAATACACAGTAGTTTGCCAGCTTATTAATGAACTAGGTGTTGATGTAACCCAAAGTAAAATTCTATTTCTGAGATGGCCTGCCCTGATTCTCCATGACCCAAAATGATATATGAACCCTCAATTCCATGCCTAGTTCAAAGAGAGATCCAAGTCAACATATCAAGGAAGAGGATAATCTTTGAGAGGCTCTTTAAGACTCTTAAAAGAAAATTCATAATCATCCTTAAGACATCTGATACAATTTGATAATTACATAATGGGGAAAGAGGATTCTCTGTGATGTCTGCGAACACGGGTTCTCAGCTAATAATAGGCGGTATTGTCCCAACAAATGTGGTCCCATGTTCATTATCAGAACTTGTGGGAATTATGCGGTAAATGCATTTGAAAGAGGGATCATCTCAGGAAGCTCAGTGGTTTCATCTGGTGTTCGTTTCCTCAGATTTAAAATTATACCTTGAATAAGCAGATGCTTAGGTTGGCTGGCAGAAACATAAAGAATTCTACTTTTCTTGAGTTTCACACACATCTTAACCTCCAGGATTATGTGTCAACTCTACTTACCCTCAATACTCTAGACCAATTAACTCAGCTAGCACAATAACCCTCTTGTATGCCTGCTAATTTAATGGCATAAAGAGTCTCAGGGGTCAAGGTGTCATCAACCTCTACATGAGGATCAGTGGTCAACTCAAATTCATTTATCCTTTGTTGAGAAAATAATGTACTCATAGAAGATAAGCTTCCTACTTTGTTTTGAGTATTAGAATGATCAGGTATATTGCACAAGTGATAATGACCTTGTATCTTTTTTGCTGGTACCCATCCATCCTACGGTATCTAAATCACCCCAGCACTATACCAGTCTAACATGCCTTCGGATTTTTCTATTTTTTAATAAACTATGTTACTAGTACAGTCATAATGGTTATAAATGGGACAGTGGAACCCACATAGTTTGTGTAGTTTCTGTCAGGCAATTAACACTAACACTTTTGCCATCCCACTCTCTCCTAGGCCCTCTTATGGATGTCTGTTCATCTTCCACGAGATGGCAAAGCCCATTCATCTTGTAGAGGTGAGGACATTTAAATTTTTGCAAAAGGAACCAGTATGCACTTGTTGAAGGTTTTAAAAGGTACATGTCCTAGAAAGGTGGTCAGAGCTCTGGTTAGCCCCAAGGTGACTGTACACCAGGTTTTGGGAATCAAAATCCGAGTGATGTTCTAGCATAACTTACACAAAATTAAGAAAATCATTGGAACTCTCCTTTTTGAAATATAAAAGGATGGAATGCATTACTCTTTCTGCATTTGAAATACTTAGATTTGAATAAGCTGTTAAAATAATTTGAACCTATTTCATTATGATTTGATATGTTTTTTGAATTGTAAGTATTTTGAAAATTGTTAGTTTTGTTTTATTTCTTTACACATTAAACATACTTCTTTGAAGGATTATAGGTACAATTACAATATTGTCAATCATCACATTCAGATATCAATCTTTACCTAAATTTAGATAATTTAGTATCCTATTTTCATTCTCAAATTTTTCCATTTTAATAAGATCAATTGTATATTATCATTCTTCCACTGGGTCATGTTCCTACTTTCATCCTTATTCTTTTTTACTTTACAAAGAAAGAAACAATAACAAAATAACAACAATCAAGACAAAACAACAGAAAAAAATAAAAATAGTATAGAATTTCAAAACAAGATGATAGGAAATTAACAAAGGTTGCTATGATGCATATTGTTATAGTTGGTAGCACAGATCATTACACAACTTATTCCATTCACCAATGTCCCAGATTTGCAGGATATTTTCCATCTAAACTAACACCATAAGTTAAACTTGCAGAGGAATTTCTACAATCCCATGAAGCCAATCTCATCTGGATGTTGCGGACCGTGAATGACAACGGGGCAGGCCGGGAACACTGGCTCCTCCCCACGAAATCTCATTCATATAAAGGAATGATGCAATCGGAGAAAAGAGAAAAGTAAGTGAAATGGAGGAATAGGGAAGCAAAGAGGGATGTCAAGAGTGGTTTACTTTCTTTATAGCTGAATAATATTCAGTTATATAAAAATGCCACAATTGGGGTCTTTGTAGGCAAGTGGTCAAAACTGGAGTCCATACTCATAAGTGAAATAAATCAGCGGTACATGTGCAGGCAACGTATTGTATCAGCGGTGTAAGAACCTGAGGGTGGGAATATAAACTAAGAGACATGAAGGAAATCTGTTCAAAAACAAAGAACAGATGGGACGAGGGAAAGGAGAAAAGAAAGACAAAAATGTATGTATGTATATATGAATATACATATATGTAGGAGGGCTAACATGGTTCTACTATTGTATTATATCCCTTACTGCTAAGGAATAATTGATGATGGGTTATTTGATCAATCTTGTATGTCTGTATGTGTTATCCTGAACGCACACTTCGAAGATACCAATATGCAAAGCAGCAACTATTGGTGGGTTTTTTTTTTTTTTTCGTCTTTGGTTTTTTGTTTTTTGTGTTTTTCTGTTGTTGAGAGGATTAATTGTCTGACCAATTTTGCATGTTTGTATCTGGGTTTATATATATATATATACACTTCAAAGATATCAATAGGTAAAGCAACAACCACTGTTGAGTCCATGTCACCTTGTCTGTAGATCAGTTTTGATTGTACTATTTTTTATGCTAATTTGTGTCAGTTTGTTAATATGTTTTTGTGCTTTTATTTTTTAAAAAATAAAAACAAATTCCTAAAAATAAAAAAAGAGTGGTTTGCTGTGATAGCATTGCCTGAATTTTGTTAAATTATTATGTCATAGATTTTATCTCTAATAAGACATGAATGTTTAGTTTTTCAACATTAAACGTTCATTTTACACTTGAATCATCTGCGCTTTGGGAAAAAATTTATTGTATAAAGTTCAGAAAACTCATTATTAATGAAATATGATCCCTTTATCCCTTGTCTAGCTGGGCTTTTCTATATTTGAATTATATTGTTACCAAAACAATGCACTATAATTTTATTTTCTGTATTTTCCTCTTTATGTATTTTTAATCCATCATTGATTTCAGGCAGTTGTCACTTAAAATCCTCATGTAGCAACAGAAAATCTCAACAGTTTAGCTTGTGATTCCTCGCACTGCACGGGAACTAAAATACTCCGTCATATTTGTTTTGATAGTTGTTTTGCTATTACCATAAAATCAAGTAAAATGTATCTACAGCATTTTAACACCGCTGAAATGTCAAAAATCACCACAATAGAAGCGATAATTATGTATTCTTGCTATGTGATACTAACAGGCTATCTATTTAGAATTACAAGGCACAGAGAATATACAAGCGTAAGTATCAAGTTGCTCAGTTCCTATAAACCTATTGCATTTTTGCAAGCATCACATCAGTGTGTGTCTTCTTTCTCATCTACTTAATTTATGGTAATCTGCACTGCCAGCAGGCTCTCGGAATATCTTTACATATTAAATGTATTTGGAAAACACAAGCAAACAGATTGTTTATCATAAAAGTAAGAAAACTTTTTTATTTTAATAACAAAAATAAGACAATTTTTTTGGTAAATAGTTTTAAAAATTTCTTAAAAGAAGGGATCATTTTTCAAGAATGAAAACACCTTCAACATTTAAGTGAAAATAGAAAAAGACAACATGGTAAGAATCCTCTCTTGATTCCTATTATCTAACATAGTCGATGGTATACATAGAAGAAAATGAATAATTTTCCTGATTCATGTGTGGATACTCTGCGTGTGTACTTGGTTCATAAGCTATGAAATTTTCAGAATTGTATGGCTTTCTGGCAAAAAGCCAAAGAATGAACACTTGACAACATTTTGGTTGTTAAAATACATACTGGTAGGATGTAAATACTTTTCCTGGTAAGTTACATAAATTAATTTCTTTTATTATCAATGACTTAACATGGTTGCTGCTTAGCAAAGTGTTACACTGACAGTTTATCACTGTGCAGTGGCAATTCTGAGTGGTGCAAATGAGGAATGATATATTGCAAGGTTTATTATAGAATTAGAGAGTGCCAGGGAGGAATCCCTGCTTTGGCCGAATGGATGGCACAGGTGGAGGGTAAGCACGTTAGAATATAATAGGGAGAGAAGGGGAAAGCGAAGAAAGGAAGGATGGGGAAAGAAGGAAGGAGAAATCAGAAGAAGGAAAGCAAAATATAATGTGATATATACACACACACACACACACACACACACATATATATATATATATATATATATATATAAAATGTGATATAGTATCAATATAACTTAGGCCAGGAGCCTTTGCAAAAGATACTCCACTTAGAAAATAAATATAAAAGCAACTCAAGAAAATTTTCTTCATTAATATATAATACTAACTTGTAAATATACTATTCATTGGTGTTTTTATAAATGTCAACATTTTACATCCACATGACTTCATTCCCATGATCTTCAGTATTAATTGGCTCTACATTACATAAATCTTCCTTATCATAAAGCCCTATAAAATTGCAAACAAATTTCTGTTGCTAATTATTCTTATTTAAAGGAAAATGTTATTAATAGAGATTTGCAATTCCCCCCACACTATGGTATATATTGGCAGGAAGTATATGAAATAATGTCTCAGTCACTAACATTGAGCATGAATAATGCAGTTAAGTATTAAAACATAGACAAGATGTTTCTGAGTAGTTAGGAAGACATTCTGCCTCCCCCACTGACACATGAGTGCAGGAAGAAGGTTCCCAGAGAATATGCTGCTAGACAAGAGCTTCAGTGTATTTTCTTTCCATAAAGGCTTTTAACAAATATGGAAGATAATTGGTCACTAAGGAAAATTTTATCATCATGATAATAACTTTTAATGAGTTAACATAAGTTATAAAAAAGCCATTTTATTTTAAATTAAAATTTAATCTAATATGCCAGAAGAATATAGATCTCTTTATGTCGAGATGGTTTCTTTTTCACATTCAAGTAATTTGTGTTAATTTTGAGACCAGTGCAGCAATTTTACACTGAGTTTGATCATTGTGGGAAAATATGCTGTTGTAACTTTTTCAGTTAAACTAATTTATTGAAGCCTCTTTTGAGGCTAGGGATATAGCTCAGCGGCATAGCGCCTGCCTGGCAAGTGTGAGGTCGTGAGGTCAGTTCCCTGTATCAAACAACAAAAAAGCCTTTGTATGCTGAATACTCTTAATTATATTATTTAGATTTTAGTGATTTCTTAGGTTACATTAATATTAAATCTTGTGATATGCTATCCACGTGGCAAGGGAGAGTTTCAGGTGGAACCTAAGGGTGCAAGCTGACATAGGTAAGTGGGATGATAGTCAGAAACCGCAAATCAACGCAGGATGGCTGTGAAAGCTTTACTAACAAAAGCCAAGATCACTCATATATGCTTGTCGAGAGAATCAGCATTTCATGTTTTCTGTGCAAAGACAAATAGAGCCAGAAACATTCTCACAATCAACCGAAGGAAAAGTTGTAGGCAGTGGAGAGACACATATCCTTTTTTCTTACCTCCATTATCTGAACTCTCATAACAAAGAGGATGAAGAAGGGAGAGAAGTACTGCGCACAGTCAGTTCTGTTCTCAAAATTGAGGAAAGAAGCTAAAGAATAAAACAAAGACCACACTTCCCACTTCTATCATTTCTCAGTGCTGTGGAAAAGAGATCATATTTAAAATGAGTATGAGAGTGGAGTGTAAACATGGAACCAACTGAAGTTTTTAAAAATAACCACCATCATTGGGAGACACACGATGCTGTCCTAGAATATTGATATTATCTTCCACACAGTAGGAAGGAAAACGTTTTCAGCAAGGTGTGGGGGAGTGCAGAAAAAGTAAATTAGTTTTGTTTTCGCCTTTAACCCAGAGTTCAGACTGTTCAATAAAATTGTTCTAAAATTGTTCTAAAAGATATTCAATGAATGATTTTCTGTTCTTTCTTTACAATAATTTCAAATAACAGGCAATTTCTTCGAGTCAGGTTGGAAAAATATTCTGTTTCTTTATAAATCATCTATGAAAGTCCCCCTCAGAGTGTTTCATACAGGAAGCAGTTGAGGAGCAGTTGAAGAATCATGCTTGAAATGGAGCACAGGCATTAAATAATTTTTGGCCCTTGATAGCATTGTATCTTCCTTTATACCCTTTTCCATACCTTAAAAATGAAGATATTTACTATAAGAAATTTATATCATTAATACAATTCAAAATTTTATTTTTCTCATAGCTATCTCATGATATTGGAGAAACAGTAAAATACTAGGTAATCTAAAACTCATAGTGATGATTTTAAATATGTTAGACTATTATGATAATTTAATGTGATTACTAAATATGTAACTAGTGTACCTGTAGTTATTAAAGTAAAACATATAAGTCTAAATCATAACTTTGTCTCATAAAGGAAAGAAATTTAACCACTTAGGCATATTGAAGTAACTTAAGTAATTTATTTTGGTTTAGTAAACTCATAAAAAGCAAGATTAGAATATTTCAAAATACATTGTAAAGCAAAAAATGGACATAAAAATTTATACTGCATGTAAAATAAGGTGGAGTAATCACAAAACTCTTTCAAAGAGAGAGTTTATGAAGATTTCCTGCAGGTGACAATGCAGAGTGGTAAGTGAAGTAGAGGACTTCAAGAAAATCAAAAACCAGAGACCTGTTAAGTAATTCTTCCCCTTACCATGGTTTAATAGCTTTTGTAGTGTTGGTTCTGGCCATGATCTAGCAGAATGCTACAAGGTTTACCCCACCGTCATAAATAAAGGTAAAAGGAAATCCAGGTTTACTTTCAGTTCTTTAACAAAAACATTCCAATTTCTAATCCATTTTATAATGGAAGATATCTAATCTGAAGTTCACATGCCCTAACATTCTGTCTTAGATTCTGTTTTATGTGGTTTTGCAGGGAAGTGAAATCCTCGGAGACCACCCATGTCAGTGGGCTGAAAGAAAAGAAGCGTGGAGGATACTTTGGGATGCTGGAGATAAGTGAATTCACAAAGCTGGTCTGGAAAGAAAAACCGAGGGGAAGGCACCACAGAAATGTGTGCAAGCCCCTTCCTGACGGGGCAGACGCACAGTGGTGCGTGTGCAGAATGAGGCACGGGCCACCTGGGAGAATCAAGTGCTGGAGAATTTCTGTGAGCTCAGTACACATTCCAAGGTTCCCATAATTGCAGGAGATCTGGAGCTACAACTATCTAGGGCTTAGAGACTTTCCACAAGCTTGCTGAAGCAGCAGAGACCGCAAGGCTGTACTGCTGAAATGAGCTAACCATGCCTCAAAATAAAACTATGCTAGACAAGCCCTAGCAAATCATAAACACAATTTCCAAGATATCACTATCCCCAAGCAATAAATTAATTACCTCTAAAATATATGAAGCATTCCTCAAAGGAAGACAACATAATCAAATTCTTACCAATGTGGATTTATAATTTGCACAATAAATGTATAAATATACAACCAAAGAAACTGAAAAATAAGAAGTATACAATGGAAGAAAATAAATGAAAGACACCCTAATGTCGACTTAACTGACAGTATTCTGAAAGCAACATTATAAATATATTCAGTAATTTTTAAGAAACAATGGCAATAATGGATACACATGAGAAACTGAAAGTATAAGAACAAATAAAAACTTTCAGAGTAAAAATGAAACCAATATTTTGAAATTTTAAAAAATCATTAGATAAGCACCATAAACAGATTTGGTAGTTCATAAAAAAATCTGTGAATTAGAAGATGAATCAGTTGATAATATCAAAATTAAAGCACACGTAAAAAAGAGAAAAATGTATAGAACATCATGTCCAATTCTACAATACAAATTATTACCCATATATATTAATGTCATTGCAGACAGGAGGTGACATTATCACCAATGTACTATCATTTTTCAGTGACTGTGACAAAGAAGAAACTTATTTTGGCATGTTATTTCAGAGGGTTCAGTCCAGGTATGATCTGCTGATTCCAAGACAAAAGTGGGCTGGGGATATAGCTCAGTGGAATAAGCGCTTGCCTAGCAAGTGCAGGGTCCTGAGTTCAATCCCCAGTACCCCAAGACAAAAGTGGCATGGTACAAAACATGTGCAGAAAAGCAAATCAACCTATGGCAGGCAGGAAAAATAGAGACTGAGGAGAATTTAAGGAAAACAAAATACCATTCTAGGTCACACCCCCAGTTACCCACCTCTTTCATGTAGGTCCATCATCCTAAAAGTACAGTCAGCTATGAACCCATTAATAGATCATTCTACTCCTAACTACAGCACCTTCATAATTCAACCACCTTCCAGAAGCCCTGCTTCTGGACAGATGATATTTGGGGATACACGTTAGATTAAACCATAATAGTCTTCTGTGAACTACGTAGATAAGGAAACATTATGAAAGAAAGCTACAGAAACCAAGGCATTATATATAACACATATTCTGTAGGATCACTGTATATTTAATCTAGATTTACATAAATGTCTATACATGATATATATGAATATACCTCTACATATCAGTTACTGTATATTTTGTGTAATATATAAGCAAATATTATCTATAAATTCATTATAATTTAGGATTATGTGTGCCTTAAGCCTGAAATCCTTTTAGAATAAGTGTTAATCTGGACAGTTCAAAGATACAATTCAGCATTTCTATTTCTGGATATTTGTTCAAAGCAACTGAAATCGTGATCTTAAAGACATGAGCACCTCTTTGGTCACTGCAGCACCGCTCACAAGAGCAAAGGTGTGGCACCAAGGCAAATGCCCATCTACACATGAATGGAGAAAGAATATGTTATATATATATATATATATATATATATATATATATATATATATATATATATGAATAGTATGCAGGTGAAAGAGAGAATATTTTCCAGAGGGTTGCATGAATGAAGCTTAAGTTCATGCCCACAATAATTCAAACACAGAAAGACAAATAATACATGATTTTACTCACACAGTTATCAAAGAGTCAAATTGATAAAATCAAATAATTCAATGATACTAACTAGAGACTAGAGGAAAAAGGAAATGGGGAGTTTTTAATTAATAGGCATAAAATTTCAGTAAATTAAGAAAAGTAAGTTTTTGAAATTCACTTTAGGATACTTTATCTGTAGGAAAAAATTGTGTGTTGTATACTTAAAATTTTCTTAAAAGTGTAAATCTCATGTTAAAGGGTTTCACTACATTAAAATATATTTTCAAAAGGGAAATACTATTAAGCTACCTAAATTCTCATAATAGGGGCCGGTTTATGGCGGTGAGTGTTGGACGCCTCTAATTAAAATGCACTAGTTCTATTGTCATTGTGTTCTGACTAGTCAGTTCTACCATGTAGGAGCAACATCACAGTGGCGGAGTTAATTAATACCTCTAATGCTAAGTTCCCTCTCATAAAACAGAGGTATCAATACGTAATTTGTAGTATTACAGGGAACATTATATTAAGAATTAATGTAGTTACCAGATATAAATATTTATATATAAATTGGGACTCAATGTGGGGAAAAATTTTCAGGGAGAGCTCCAATAGTTTTTTTTTTTTTAAATAAAAGCACAAAAACATATTTACAAACAGACACAAATTAGCATAAAAAATAGTACAATCAAAACTGATTTACAGACAAGGTGACATGGACTCAACAGTGGTTGTTGCTTTACCTATTGATATCTTTGAAGTGTATATATATGAACCCAGATACAAACATGCAAATTTGGTCAGACAATTAATCCTCTCAACAACAGAAAAACACACACACACAAAAACCAAAGACAAAAAAAAAAACAAAAACCACCAATAGTTGCTGCTTTGCATATTGATATCTTCGAAGTGTGTGTTCAGGATAACACATACGGACATACAAGATTGATCAAATAACCCGTCATCAATTATTCCTTAGCATTAAGTGATATAATGCAATAGTAGTTTGGAGTATAAGTTGTTTGCTTTGTTCATTGAAATTTCCTCAGTGGTACATAAACTAACTTTAATCTAGGGAGGATAACTGAAAAATAAAATGCAATAAGGAATTTGCAAAACTGTTGGTTTGTACATTGTGTCAACTTGGGGAGTCTAGAGGTTTGGCTGAGTGACCCAGCAGGGAGCCAGGGTGCTTACTTTGTACACATCCTGAGCCTGTGGAAGAGGAGAGCATGGAGATTGTGTGAGAGGTACATGCCTCCTGGGTGGGCATAGCCTGTTTACAATGTAAGGGAAGAAAAGAGGCTGCTTCCAGCCATTCCTCTCTTTTGCTCTGGTTGTTTTTGCTGTGCTCTGTCGCCATGAACAGTTTGCCCTCTGCCATGGGCCACTCTGCCTCTGAGCCAGACAAGTATGGACTGAAACCTCCACAAACTGTAAGTTAAATAAACATTTCCTTCATTCATTTTGGGTTTTGGGTATTTTGTCCCAGCAATGAGAGAAAAGTAACCAAGATAGGCTCCCTTGTCCTGACATGCTTTCTCTTGTATCTATCCTGCTCTGTGGATAAAACACCCTTTGGCATGGATGTTTATACATGATGGGACAATGTGAAAGTTTTTGTGCAAATTGATATCTGTTTCCTCCACTGAGTTTACTAGCATGGAAATATATTAAGCCAATTTATGTTTTTAAGTTTTCCTGTGCAGCATAGATTAGCATTAGGTGTAGGAACTCTGTAATAAAAAAAAAAAAGAGTTTGCAAGTCATGTTTGGAAAAATATTGTGGTAATAGTTTAGTAATTAATACTTCGAATGTCTCCTTCACCAAATGATGTTATGTAATAGCTTTATCGCATGCTTAAATCCATTAATCCTACCACTATTGAAAGAAAGAAAGAAAAGGAAGAAAGAGAGAAAGAATGCACGTTGTGAATTGAACTGAATATGTTTGTACTTAGTCTAATGAAAGATTCAGCTGCGCATTTTTATGGTCTTGTCAGAGAAAAAGGATAGTCAGTATTTACTAAGTATTTTTTTATAGAAATCTTAAAGGGAGTTGTATATGGCTAAGTGTTTCTTTATGATTATTACTCATGTTATTTACCTCTACTCTGTAAGAAATCTTCAAGAATGGTATATTTAATTAAAGTTTCACCCCTTTTTCAACAGAGAAAATAATCTTGTGTTTTCTATAATAGCAGCTATTTTGTACTTTATCATATAGCACTCAAAATGTTGAAGGTAATGAATACTTAGAATTAAACTTTATCTACTCATTTTTGTCTCCTATTTAATAAATATCTAAGGAAGACATTGACTTTTAGTTTTAAGATTAAATGTATTTTATTTATTTTCCTTACTAAGATCTATTGATGTAAATCTGCACAAATGTATGCAAAGTTCTGTACCAGAGTATCAGACTGCAACAACATTCTGGTTTTACCTTCGCTAGCCTTTGGATTTGTTATTAAAATATAATTACTATTAGCAGATTTTATCTTAATCCTTGGGTTTGCAAAATTGATGCATGTTCTTATTAAAATAGCAGTGTTTAGAGCAGTGAATACAAGTTAAATCTTTTAATGAAATTTACTTTATCTTCTGTCCCCTATTGGCCAACTTCTACACCTAATATCAGTAACTGCAATGATTTATAAATGATGAAATGATAAATTCTGCCAGGTTTTAATACTTCTCTAAAAAAATTTCAAAGAATTACACAGCATGCAAGTTAAGAAGATTGGGAAATTTTATAGTGTCAAAAACCTTTGGGAGCCTGCATTTAAAATATTTCTCAACAGCAATTCCCTGTTCTCACCCTGTCAAGTTTTGACCTATTTCTCTGTATATATAATTAAAATAATAAAATTTGTCCTCTTACAATAAAGACAAGCATTTTTATAATACAATAAACATAATTTCATGTTAGTAACTTAACTTGGAATAGACATAAGAACTTCAAATTGCATACGCACACGCTTAGAGTGTAATATGCCTTTGGGGAATGTGTACAGTATTTTCTACTAGTATCAAATTTGAGTAACTAATCAGGGATGCAAAAAGTTGTGTAATATTTAATTATTTTCTATGATCTTTTTTTACCCTACTAGAGTGCCAGCATGGTTTTTCCTAGTCTTTGCATTTTATTCTTTTGCATTTTTGTCTTTTCTTTATATTCTTTGTATTTCTCTAGTTTATCCTGAGCCTAAGCAAAAAGAAAATGAATTTGTTAAACCTTCCATATCACAAAGATCATGAAGGTGGACTCTGTGAAGCCTTTTACTAGGTTTAGGGTTTAGCACATTTTCTTAAGCATCAAATTCAACATTGCAATTATAATAGAACCTATATCAAACACTTACTTGAAAATTTAGAGAAGTAAACTAGTAAATTATTAAACAGAGAAACCGGTATATAGAAATACTTCAATGTTTCCATGAATTATTCTATATGAGATATGACATAATACTAAGAGTTTCACACAAAGCATTTTAATGAACATTACAACAATTTGTAAGGTGAATAAACAAATTTGAATTTGGAAATACATAAGGATAGAAATTTACTACATTTACACATTTAGCATAGAGAAAGTTGACCCAAAGCCTGTCTGATAGTAACTGTATCCCTTGAGTGTATCAGGCCAGAGATAAACCTGGGATCTTGAAATGAGAAAGGTTTTCATTATGGAAACAGAGAGCTTATTTTGTGGTAAGAAGAAACTCATGAAGTCTTGTGAGACACAATACATACCGAAAACAAGAACATGTGAAATAGATACAAAGATGATAGATCATAGGTAGGTAGATGATAGATAGGTAATAGATAGATAGATGGATGCATGATAGATACATTGATACATAAATACATAGCTAGATAGATAATCTCTTTCCATACTGCAAGGAGAAATTGGGACCTGCAAGATCACATACAGAATTTCTGAAAAATAACACTATTATAACACTTTGGGAGAGATGACTAGACATATGTTTTGGATAATCTCAGGTTTATAAAATTGATAGTAAAAATACAAACACTAAAATGCAAACTAAAAAAAAATACAAATAATAGTTACAACTACAGTATTTGCCTTACACATAAATAATTTTGAGGAGTATATTTCAATATTCTATAGATTTATATCCATTTTATAAACACTGTTTTAGAGTATTACTGATCCAATAATTTTGCAGAAATATAAGAATATTCTAGAAATATTAAATAAGTAATCAGTAACTATAGCAAGGTTACTTATACCTCTACTTGCTGATCATCTTATTTAGCATTTGTTCATTGGGACAAACAAGACTTCTGCTGTGTCAGTTAATAATGTCCTCTGTTTACTAGCTTTGCAAAATATCATCCAGTTATTTGATAACTGGATAATGAATTGTTTGTTTTTCTTTCATTTCTATAGGAAACTGTATCAGTCAGGGTTTTACTAGAGAAATAGATATAAGACAAGACATACAAATATGTAAGAAATTACAAGAGTGGTTCACAATGCTCAGACACAGAGGTGGATAAGGGAGCATGCAGAGGGTGTCTGCGCACTGGAGGCCGAGGACCAACCCAAGGTCTGGAGTTTGCGGCAGCATCCCATGCAAGTCCATCTCAGGAGGCCACGGGGCCTGCGATGGAGGGCTGATGAAATACTCGAGCTCATCCGAAGAATGGAAGCCCCTCTGTCCTTCCCCGTTCTCTTTTATATCATCTAGGTGATGATCCACCCCTAGGGTGGCTCCTCTGCACCGTAGGGTGGAAAATTGCTAAGCCAATTGCTGACCCAAGTTTAGTCAAGCTTCTAAACTTCTCAAGTTGATGCACTCAATCAACCATTACAAAAACTCTCCGCAGAGATAATGAATAATAACAAAATAATACTAAATAATGTGTTTGTAATGTAAAGGGAGGATTATAAGCAATTGGCCAATAAACATAAGGCATATTGTGATTATCCAAATTTCCCAGTGTGGAAACTACATTAGGGTTCATTTCATTCTCCATTCACAGTTGCTATTCTTCAACAGCTGAAACGTGGCTCTTCTGAGTCAGCTGCAGGCCCGTTTGCTTAGATGGAAAGCACAGGGTTCTACTTTTCAGCTTTAGGTCTTACTCTACCAACATGATCTCTACATCTGATTTTCTTTGCCTGTAAAATTTATAGACTGCTTTTATTCATTAAAGTGTAAAGTAAAAATTTGAAGAAATGTTGGAAAAATGTGAAAAATAAGTTTTTCAACCAAGATCCTGTCACAGGTAAAAAATATTTGTTTACATGTTGTTTTCCTTTTTAAAACAAATATTTATAAAATGTAGAGAACATTAGAGTTAACCCCTAAATCTCAAATTTAATACGAAATGTAAGGTTTTGTGATATTTATTTCACTGGTACAATATTTTTCTGCTGAAATTTTATAAAGCATGCTCTTGATATAATTGTATGTGGGGCCACAATACTTCACACTCCTTTATAAAAGTATATTTATAGTCTTAATATTAACAAAGCTTTAGTAATCTTAACAAAATTACCAGCAATAATGTAATAATTTCACCTAACAACCATTTCATATTCAAGGTTTATTTTTCTGATTTTCCCATATGTACACTTTTAACAGTAATTATATTCTAAACAAAATATCTGTAGGATATTTTGAAATTATATCTCTTACTTTTCTTTTAATTTTGAGCATTATTCTCACTTGATTTTTCATTAATTTCATCAGCGCTTGAGCGCAGTTTTATAGAATTGTCGGCATTCGGAATTCAGCTACTGTGTCCTCTTCATGTTCAGCCTATTCCTCTGCCTGTCAAACAGTCTGTGAAATTTGTGGTTTGCAAATAGAGATTCATATATGGAGGATTATGGTACATAAAACAAGAGGTATAGAATATGTAGTTGTCCCATGATTAGTCAATTTTGTTAGTGTCTCCAAGTGCTGGTAAAATTGCTCTTGTTTTGTGACCATCAAATGATCTAGATGTGCGTTTTGTCATGCAATGAAGAGCTATTTTCTCATTTGTATTTGACCTAGGTGTTGTAGCATTCATTCATCATTTTTAAAATGTGTGCTTCATTAGCATTTGCCAATTAGATTTCTCCCTTCATTTATTAGCAGATAATAAGAGAGACTTTAATAGAAGACACATTTTAAAAACCATAAGCATTAAAGTAAACTAAGTAAACAAGAAAAACACATTCAAATAAATTTGATAGTAAAAATCATTGGACATTTCAGAATTTTAAAAATGCCATTGGTTATAATTTCTTCTCATTATTCCTTAAACTATGCAAATTTAGTGTACATCTTTTGGATAATAGCCTTGCAGGTGGAATACATAATTAAAATAAAATCTATATTTAGCTTCATGTTACTCAGACAAGAAGCCATATACATGGAAATTTTTAAGGTGAATTGTGAAAGTACCTACATAATACTATTTTAAACAAACATTGCATCTTTGAATAATTATGTGTTAAATTCCTACTGTGACTAATTATCTACAGGGAATGTTATTTTAGAAGCATCTGCTGAAAGTATTTAAAAAGGAAAAAATAACATTCTTAAGTCTAATTTTTATCAAAATGATTTTGACAGATTCAGGTTACCTACAGAATCAATTCACCAGAAAGGCAATAAAATAACATTTATGTCAAGTGTAATGTGAGCAAATCAGTGAAACTTTGAGTAGCTACAAGAAGATATGACTTTTTGTATGTTTTTATTACATTGAATCATACTAACCTTTCCTATAAAGAAGAAAAATTAACATTATATAGAAATATGGAAATAAGAAAGACTATTACACATATAATGACATAGATGAATTTTATTTCAAGCTTTTAAAATTCCATAAATTATAGGTATGAAATTATTGCTACCTTTCTTTTGGAGAAAATAGCATGGTTGTATTTGTATATTTTTAGAGAATGCACACAAATATTTATGTGCATTTCAAATTTACTTTGAAAGTATATTTTAGAAAGTTCTTTACCTATGTAATTTTACTAATATGCGTCATTGTCTGACTTAAGAAAGAAAATCTAATAACTATTAACTAGATGTCCAATTTCTAAAGAAAGGCAAATATTTCACAAATAGATTAAAGGAAAAATGCAATCCATGAAAGTGGTGCCAATGAGCAAAGGTGGAAACTTTGAATCAAAACAATTCAAATAGAATGGCATTGTATTATAACCTAATACAAAATGAAATACCTGTGTATCTATAAGTAATTAAAAATAAACAATTATGAGAGAATACATAGGTCTCCTGTGCAGAAGAATTTCAAATAACTTGTAGAAGATGGCTCTTAACACAGTGACTTCTTGAAGAATATTGTGTAGGGACTTGAGGAAGGAAGGAGAATAACTTTATAAAGGAAAATCAAATGGAACAAAGTTAGAAAGATTATCAGCATAAATAACGTTGGCCTTGTTCCTTATGGGCGCACTCCATGCAACGTGGTGAGAAGCATAACCTGCCTCCTGCATTCCCCCCGAAATTTCAGTCTCAGGTCAGTCATTAAGAAAAAAGCAGAATCCCATCTGATGACAATCTACAAAATATCTATACAGTAGTCATCAAATTGGTGAAATCACATAAACACAATGCACGCGCACACACAGAGTCTTAGAATGTATCACAGCTGAGAGCGGCAGCAAAGTCATGGTGACTAAATGTACTTTGGTTATTGTGAAGGAAATTCAGTCATAGCAAAAAGACATAGTAATACATTTTTTTAAATTAAGAAAATCTGAAGACATGCAGAGTGTAGTTTGTTATAACACAGATACAGTTGTTCACCAGTTGTGACAAATTTGCCACGCTAAGACAAACTGTGAATTGTTCATAATATTGGATGTGGAATACATCAGGACTTCTGTCCTATATTCTATTTTGCCAAAATGAACCCAAGTTGGTTTCTGTGGTAATTGAACCATTCTAGTTTCCACATTCTTTAGAATACTGACATGTCCAAACAGCATGACTGTCATAACAGTTGTCTTTGGAGGTACTTGAACATATCAAAATCATGTGATAAAAATGACTAGGTGAAATATTTTCACAGACATATTGGTAAATAAATAGAACTGTATGACATTATTCATATATTTATAATCCTATATCTTTTTTCACTTTTCAAGTAGATTTCACTAATCTCTACTGTAAGAAATATGTGGTTCTTAGTATGGAAAATTTGAATAAGGTGAGATCATTGTAACACTCTATGAATATAACAGGACAACACAGAAAGTTGAGGGAAGTTAAGGACCTTGCTTTCAAGAATCTGATGAACGCACCCCAACCCCCCCACACATACATGCACACACATACATATGCATTACACTTTAGGAACCCATACATTCATAATTGTACTTGCCTGATTCCATTCAACCTTCTCATTTCTTTGTTTTCCACTGACATAACTCCATTTGTCTTGTATATAATTGCCTACAAGCAAAAACAAAGATGGGAAATTTTATTCAAATAATTTAAATGATTATTCTCAGAAGAAGGTCAGTAAATAAACTGGGATACAATGAGGAAAGAAAAGCTAAGGAAAAAAGAGTTTTCATCTGAGGTCTAATTGTATTAAGCAACTTGGAAGCAATGGGGAGAATTGTACCACAGGTATACTTCCCCTATAAAGTCAGAGGGAAGAAATTTGCCCCGTCAGCCATTGGCTTAGGAGGTCAGCATTCAGAGGTGAGATTTGGAGGAGTTCTCTGGAGGCACATATTTGGCCTGGGCTCACAGACACTCTCCAGAGACGTGGGCAGTTGGGAGCTGCCACCAAGCAACGTTTTCAGTAAATAGCAAGGACAAAGTTGGTCTAGCAGGACCTTGTCAACTTCCACTTCTGCATGTTCACCCTGCTTAGTGTATTTGTGGATATGTTGTACCCCTGTAAGCTGTGGTTGAAGTCTCTCTTGCTACAGAAAATTGAGTCTAATTTGCATGCTGCTTATATAGCACTTTAGCTATGGTCCTGTGATCACTTACCACAGCACAATCTAAGCCCATGCTGAGTGTATGTCCTCCTGAGTCTGAGAGTTACGTGCAATTAATAAGTAGGAGTAATCGTTATTTTCTTAACCACAAACACAGTGATGAAGTCATGTATTATTACTGATTGCATGTATGTTAACTTTTAATTCTTTAAATGCTCTGGCACAGGGCTGGGGATATAGCTCAGTGGAATAAGTGCTTGCCTAGCAAGCGCAGGGTCCTGAGTTCGATCTCCAGTACCACAAAAAAAAAAAAATGCTCTGGCACAGCAACAAACAAAAGCTGACATTTTAGTATTATAAACTGGGTGTATAGAGTGATAATTTAATGCCATTGTCTTGAAGCAAATGAACAGCAGACTACATGGTTGACCAGAAAGTTCTTTTAACTCTCTAAACCTCAATTCCTCAATTTAAAAACAGGGATGATAAAAGGTGACATGAGCCTGTTTCTAGGGCTCATTGACATACATTTATAAAGGGCTAAATCAAGTAAAACTGTTCAGTGCATCTTAGGGATTACCTTATTCAGTTTATATCCCGGATGATTTTACTGAAAATCTTAATGATTACAAGAAAATTTCAAGTTTAAAAATTTTGGTATGTGAGTGACTTAAGTAATTTTTAAAAGTCAAAAAATTAAAGATAATGGATATTGCACTTGAATTTTATATGTCTTATGTTTATATTTTAGCAGATACTCAAATTCACTGTGCAGGACAGACCCCATCATGCATACTGCTGCTTTTCCTGAAGCTACTGGTATTGCTCAGGTCTGTATATACTCTCATTTCTGAGGCTGCAATTTATGCTGGCAGAACTCAGTGTAACACAGTAATGTCATCATGTTATTGGTCCCCAAAGTGAAGTTTCATGTTTTAATATCACATAGCACTATAAATTTATAAAAGATATCCAAGCAGTGACAGGATACACGAAAAAGAAAGTGCCTTGAATAATAAAGGCCTCACTCTGGCAGCTTTTTAAATTAATTGAATTTATTTAATCAGGGCTCCCCCAAGATTGTGCTCACTATAGCAATATTTCTCTGGGCCAGGGGACAAATAAAGACCATCAGATTATTCCTGAGACTGTCTTTTGATTTGCAACCCAAAAATGTGGCTTTAATAAACATAATTCCCCATGCTTAGTTTCACTAAGAACCTGGGATAATGGTTCCTACAATGCATTCTCATTTTGCTGAGATTTTTGATAAGAATCATTATTAGAAATTTAAAGATCTAATATCTGATAAAACATTTTTATTTCACTGCTTAATTTATCCCTGTTTTAGTTACTTTCTCATTGCTGGCACAACATACCAGACACCTACAAGTTAAAGGTGAAAAGGTTTATTTTAGCTCACAGTTTGGGAAGGTTTCAAGCTATAGCTGATTGGCTGCAAAGCAGAAGAGAAACTGCCCATACCACAGTAGGCCAAAAGCAACAAGCCTGCCTTCCTTCTACGCCTTTAAAGTCCACCCAGGGTCCGAGACTATTGTTTAGTGACACCCACACCCACGGTGGGGCTTCCTTCTTCTGTAAGTCCATCTCCCACAGCCGTGCTAAACCAAATCAGTGGGCTGATCCAGCACCATGAAACCATGATCCAGCTACCACCCAATTGCCCTGTCCATGAGCTCAAGAGGCTTTGTGACATCTAGATATAAACGATGAAAACTTATTTTAAATGTTTTGATCTCTTACAGCTCCGTATTAATTTTGGAGAAGATATGTGGATTAAAATTTGTACATTGATATATGTAATCCAAAGAATGGTAATGATTGCCTAATTTCCCAATTTGGTTAAAAGTTATGAATAAATGAAAAGTGAATATGGATTGGACTAACATAGATGTGACTGGCCAAACAAACTGTAGTTTGTGTGTGTTTGTATATTCTATCCCAGTACAGCAATCTGGAAATAGAGCTATCGAAGACGCTTCTCTTAATGGCTTTGTACATCCAGAGTGCGGAAGACTGGACTCAGAGAAGTGGATCACTGAACACTTCTCGGCAGAGCTGATCAGCCTAATAAATACAATATTTAATCAATAAAACTAAAATTATCCACAAGCTACTCAGTTTCTCACAACTTAAACTGCCTGATTTTCTTTCTCTTTTGGTTTGGTTTGGGTTTAGGTGTCATTTTGTTTTCTTTTGCAGTAGAGAGTATTTTGAGGAAGTGTTTCATTGTTTCACAGGCTGAGCTTGAATGTGGAATCTTCTGCATTAGCAGAAGGGGGATGACTAAGAGACACCACCAGCACCAGCACCTGGCCTTAACATGCGTGCCACTCCTTCTAGGTTCCCACAGCCCCGTGCTCACTATCCTTTCGCATCCTATGCCAATGTTGGTTTGGGCACCTTTCAAATTCTAAGATAAGTTTTACCCAAAACTGTTCATTCAATTGTTTTGTTCATTCAAATAACTGTTAGTTTAATCATTCTAGTGACAGAAACTTCTTAAATACATATTGTTTGTTTGATACTACACTAAATGCTAAGGCAAAGATAACATAATTCTAAGTAAAAGAAAAGAGAAGCATATAAACTCATTGTCTTATACATTTTATAAATGAGTTATGGTGCATACTTAATTAGGTTATTTAATGACTATTACATCATCACATATACTTACTATTTATATTGTAAATTTTTTGAGAAATCAAAACCAGTGAATTTATACCCTTTCTAATCTGTTAATCAATTTGATTGAGTCAATTATCCCAATGATTGAACCCATTACAATAATGCTTTACTCTTTCAGCTGATTGGTGCAGACTAATTATTCCTAAGGACAAAGTTCAATCAAATCACATACTCTAAGACCAGTATTAAAAGTTATTTATAAGTACCCAATTTTGACAAGTGAGCAAAATTTACATATTGAAATTTTACCAGTCATTACTCCTATTATAAAGGCTACTTTCTCATTATCGGAACTCAATGTATTGATCTCCTTTAAAATTATGCCTTTGGGTATTTTTTATTTTATTTCTTTTTATATCTTGAAGATCATTGTGAATAGGATATACAAAGTTTCTTTTACCAGCCAAACCATATATTAATTGGAAAGGCAAAATGTAACATTTTAAATGCAGTGGTATCACATAGTAGGTGACCTAAAGAAAATGTAGGGTAACCAATATTTTTTTTTTTCCGGTACCAGGGATCGAACTCAGGACTTTGCGCTTGCCAAGCAAGTGCTTATGCCACTGAGCTATACCCCCAGCCCCAGGGTAACCAATATTTTGACAGTGGAAAATCTGTTAGGTAGCTCTTCAGGGGCGGCCTTTGCAAAGGGCTACAACTGAGCAAAGACTCAAATGGTGTAGGAAGGGACACGTGGCTTCAAGGGACATAAGGTGCCTGTGCGTGTCCTAAGGTGGAAATGAGGTTGGTGTGCCTCAGGAACGGGAATGTGCCCCCATCAGAGTAGGTAGAGATGACTACAGCAAAGTGCCCCTCCTGCCTGTTGCCAGACCTCTGTGGTCAATCACTCTTTGCCAGACATATTTCAAAATATCCATCCCCTCTGTATCGTTCCTAGGACCTACTTCATTAAAAATCAAGTCTGCTTCTAAATGGTGCCTACAACTGTTTCCCATAAATTAAGTGCTTCTATTTTATGGGTCCAATCGTCCTTAACGTCAAATCAGAGAAATTAGATATCTAAGGCTATTGGATCGCAAAACCTCTCTTTCCCTATTTAAACCCTAATAATACATAAATCAATGTTTCCCTGAACAGACCATTCTAACTAGCACAAAGTTATATAAAATTAGAACCAAATCTTCACTTCAAAAGAAATTGTGCTGACCGTTTGATCATCAAACTTAGATAATCTGCCTTTTGCCCTTTTATGAGAGGTGAAAAATTATGAAATGTTATTTAGGGGAAAAAAATCTAAGCTTACACGGAACCTCATTGTCTTCCTCTAAATTTGTCTTCTAATTCTCCTTTTTTTAAAAATTTCTTATGAATACATACTTGCAGTATGTAACGATTACATTCACTGTAGGGAACTGATGCATGTACATGCACATTTCAAATATTTTTCCCTTTCCCTTCACTTCCTCTTTCCAGCATCAGAATCATTTATTTTACAAGAACTTTTAAAGTGAAATATCATATGTACAGACAGAAAATCAGACTAATAGGCCAAAGAACATATAAAATATGTAAGACAATTGTAAGAGGTCAAGAAATGATTTTAGATACATCGGCTGCTCTGCGTTATAGCACGATTTTTCCTCTACCTTTTTTCTGTTATCATCCTTTATTTCATACGTATATGTATACATTTAGGTTTTCACAAGCAGAACTTTAAAAAAGATGTGGTTAGTACAGAAGAGTATTTCCATCACATTGATTACTTTGCTTTTGTCAGCTGTTAATCCTTGAAAGCAGAATTCTTACCACAAATATTTGTAGAACAAAATGTATTAGAAGTTCATGTCATTCTGCCTTTCTTATTGAGTGCACCAGCTACAGCTACTGTGCTGTTACTGCTACTGTGAAAGTAAATTCAAATAGAGAAAAAAAAATCCTCTTAAAAATAAGAGGAGGAACACTTGCTATCATAATGTCCTCTTAGTCTTTAATTCAAATCTTCACTGTCTTTTGGAAATGAACATGAATTTTTATAAAAGCTATCTTCATGTCTGTGTTAAGACCTAGAAATGACTTTCTCAAGAGCCTACTGATTATACGTTTGAAATCCAGTATTTGAGGAAAATAATAGCACTGTTTGTATATCTCTGTAGGAAGGAAGGAGAATAATTTTGGGAGGCATTTGGTTCAAGTGGCAAATTCTCTCTTCTCAAAAAGGTCTAATGTTACCCTGTGGATAGAACAAACTAGCTAAGATACATGAATGACTAGAATTTTCAGGAGAATCTGGAATGAAACATACGTGACAGTGGTGCTGTCAACTCCTCTTGAAGACCACTTCTGTGATCTTGAGACCATGTAGGTGTTGAGTTGAATCCACTTAGGCCAGAGAAAAGATGAGATTTTTTTCAACATTTGAATTCTCTTAAGGAATTGTCTGGGTTGACTATCACAGTCTGTTTAATATTTATTTCACAATAAAGTATTTTTCCCCCTTCTACTGCAGAGAAGTATTCTGGATTTAGAGGAGATTTTGATTTTAATTATATTTCTCCAGAAATTCATAAACTGATTATATTGACCAAGGATAGAGATTGGAGAAATATCTGTTTGGAGCTAATGAAACAGGAGCTGACAGATATTTTTAAAAATACATCAGATTGTGGAAGATAAAATAAAAACATAAATGGAACATGAAGATATTGGATTGAAGACCTGAGAAGGGAATTATTGCTATAACAAAAGATTCAAAATGCTGGTGTGAAGACTAAACATTAATCTCTAAGATGTAGCATGTAGAATAATAACATAAACTGTCACCCAAAGTCTCCAGTTTTTCAAACACCAGGGAGTCTTACTGGTGTTTTCTACCACATTGTATTGGAAACAAGTGTGTGTCTGTGTGGGTATATCTATATTTAGAAGTCTGTGTATATTTATGTCTACAAGTATCTACAGATACATCTATATCTGTCTGTTTGTTTCTCTGTCTCTGTATCTATCTATTTATATATAAATTTTGCTTCCTTGATACAGACACCTGCAAGAATATTCATTTATCAGAGTATGACAGACAGAAAGACTTCAACAAAATTCCAAAATGCATTTCTAAATAATACTTGTCTTTCCCTACAGATAGAATTAAACAAATGAATCTTTAAAATCTTTATTTTTCTCGTTAAATTAGATAAACACTTCAATGTATTTTGCAAAACAAATACAGGCTCTGGAGCAAATAAGGTAAGAGTTACTGTTGCTTTCTCCGACACAGAGCCAATGAAGGCAAAAGAACCAATTCTTTGGGCACAATGTGCATTCCATTTTTATTGTCATTTATTTTTTTCTTTAAAGAATTTAAATTCTTGGTCCTATTAATTACAACTTCATGAACAGCTCATAAAATTAATGTACAAATCAATGCCTAGTATTATTTTATGAATTTTTTTGGTGGAGGAAGTTATAGGAAGTCCATCACTGTTCCATTTTAGATCACAAGAATATGCTTATTGGAGAGTTTCTAAATTCTAAGGGAATTTCCCAAACTGAAACATCTCAATGAGCAGAATCTGTTCAAACTCAAGGAAATTCAGGCAAGTCAGAAAGGAAAAAGTAAGCAAAAAAAAAAAAAAAAAAAAAAGGAGAGTTGTGACCTAAGAGCAAAGGAAATTTGCCCTCTAACCTGCTTGTGTGCTCTCTGCGACTGAGTAGGAACCAGCTCCCAGGTGTACCCTGTGTCTGTGTGTGTTGCCTTTCTCACACAGTAAGAAATTAAACTATAGCTGTTCTTATTTATAATAGTGACAAACACTGCAATTTTGTGAGATTTATAATCAAATATGTAGCAAAAGCTATAATTTAAATAGAAAAAAATGGATCTTTCTTCTGTGTATTGTGTGAGTGTACAGTATTTACTTTTGATGAGTCAAATATTTCAGGATAGTATTTAATCCAAAGTCATTATCATTCTTTCTGTATATCTGTCTTGCATGCTAAAGAAACAACTTAACTTTCCACACATACTTCTAATATCCCAGGAAATAAAAATAATTCAGATTGTGCTTAATGATTTTGATTTTCCATAATGTGAATATGTTATATGTATGTTTAATCACCTCATTTTGCATAAATATAGCACTATTAAACTTTATTGCTTGTAATTTACACCATAGATAATTATGGCTGAAAGGTTACACTTGCATTCTATGCCATGCTCTAAAATAGGAAGCTTTTCCAAATGAATAAATGTTCAGTATTAGTGATTGCCTTTGGAAGTGCCTTTATCTGAAAGTACTTTTACTTCAAAAATAATCAATGTTATTATTTGGTATTTTCACAGAAAAATTAGTTGCTATAATAGCAACTAGTTGAATTATAAAAGATTTGGGAAAGTGGCTGTCTTTCTGGGACTTTTATTCAAAAGTTTATACTAGTGAGGAAAAGTATTTTTTCTTCTTAAGTGTTTGATCTTTAACCTATATTTATATCTGAGTATTTTTAAAATGTGAACTTTTTAGCAAACAGCTGCACATCTGAATCCAATTATATGCACAACATAGATGATTTTCAAGATTAAGTTATCCATTTATTAATTGGCAACTTATCTATCCATCATGAGAGGCCACAGTAAAGAAAATGATGCTATTTGCAATACATTTTTCATTATTATAGAATATTTTAAAATACACAGCACATGTGAATTTAAAGGTATCACAATAGTTGTTGAAAGAACAATTTACTTTCTTTAAGCAAATAATGAGTGTATGTGTGGTAGAAGAGAGATGCTGCCAGGCCCTGACTGCACAACCACCTGAGGGGTAATGACTATTCTACATCACTATGTTTGTGGAAATTTGTTAAAGAAGAAGAAGAAACTTAACACAGAAGTATCCAGGGGAAGAATGTTTCCTTAACCCTTAAACATCAATACAATTTATGACTTCGGGATGGGCGGCACAGTGCCTGTCTGGCAGTTCAAGGTCCTAAGTTTGATTTCTGATACAAAGAAAAACCTTATAACTTGTTGATTTTCCAGTTTCTAAGGAAAAAATGAAACACCGATAGAGCTAATGTTGTAGGGACATTTTGAATTCCAGCTTGCAGTGTCTCTTTACAGATAAGCTGGATGTCACCCACCCCTTCCTCTGAGCATTGGGTCATTCTCATACGGGCAAATCTAACAAAATGAAGACTAAGGACAAATTCTATTTTCCTGGTAGCCTAAATGCTGACTCTATTTTCCAAATTATATGTGCTGAGGCTTATTAGGTATTTCTGGGTTATGAATGATTGGAATTAGTGATTCAGAACCTGTTATTCCTGAAGACAGAGTCATGGGAAATTAATTCCTTTTTCATCATTACATGACAATATCCAAGACACAGTGCCTACAATTATTTGAGCTATTTTTGCTTCCTTTGATTTGGTTGTGATCCATTATCATTTACTTAAAACTATGTGCTATGTATATTTTTGGAAATTAAACAGTGTGTACGCATCCAGACATACTGTGCTAGCTGGACACATACATGAGTTTTTGTTGATAGATTCTATCAGTACATAAGTAGTGCGTTTCTAGATACATTCATCAAAATTTGTCATGATTATATTTTTAAAATAATATACCAATCGAAGAAAAAGTGCTTCATTTTCTCACAAAATGTGATGCAAAGAGTAAAGATTTATGAGGTGCTCTTTCATTAATTGTGGATATCACTAAAACAAAGACCTGTTATGTAGAATATTAAGGTTGAAACAGGAAAACAGTTCCTGCTGCACAGGCAACAGCTGATGTCCTAACTGGGACTGAAGGGTCTTCTGCCATTTTTGCAACAGGTATGAAAGGTTGGACATTACTAGCACTTTCTTTTGGTGGTACTGTTCCAGCAAAAGACCAATATCATTTTGCTTCCATGAGGCAAGATTTGCAAAGCATCTGTGCTCTTCATTTGAAATGGTATGTGAATCACTTATTTATAACATTTCATCAGTGATGCAGGCAATTTTGGGAATATTATAACTAAAATTATATATTGAAACTTTCATTTTCATTGGGGATATTCCATTGGTGGTTCCCACCAGTCTCACAAGAGCAGTTGAGGATGTGAAGGTCTTGAATGTTGATAAAATGTAGATCCTACTGCTCCAATGTCCTCTACTGTAAAGTGGACACATCATACCTACTAATGGGTAGCCAAGGTCCCTACAGCTTTAACGATTTCCCTAGAGAGATGCAAGCCACGTGTGAGTCATGGAACCAGTACCATGCAATTATCTGAGCTTCCACTTCTCTCTCTCTTACCTTTCTCTGTCTTTCAAGTTATTACAATAATGAGTATAATGAATTATTTCTGCCCATGTTTACAGCAGTACTGACGAGACCAAAATAATTAGCATATTCATCACCTTGAACACTTATCATCATCGCTTTAGGTTGAGGATATTCAAAATCTTCTCTGTTAGCTATTTTGAAATATACAATCAGTTGTTTTTACTAATAGTAAACTCATTATATTATTGTACTCAAAGCAATAAACATAATTATTATATATCAAGTAAAAAATATAATGGGAAATGTTCTAGCAAATGTTCTAAATGTGGCAAAATATTGGTAGTGAATTTAAACAAACTATAGTGAAGGGAATCACCACAAAGGACAAGGACCTTTCTATATGCACCTACACTACTCTAAGAAGAATTCTACAAGAAATATTTTCAGTTGCTTTTAAGTTGCATACAATCATTTCTCCTCTAAGTAGCCTGGGTTCTCAAGTGTCAAGGGTGTGATAATTAGAAAATGTTTAGAAATAAAACACAGCTTCTTTTTATTATTTCCGGTTTTTTTGGTGAGTGATTTTCATTCCTGAAAGCACCTTTCATCTCTTAGCTCACAATAGAATTTATATATCTGAGAATAATGCAGATCTTCTATCCAATACCCTTATTTTGCTCTTCGCCTGGGGTTACCTGATACATCCAACCCTGCACTCTCCAATAATACTCAGTCTGTGTGCCACCAAAGGATGCATAAGAACCAGACAAAATCAGGTAGCATCTTGACTCAAACTGCAGGGACACTGTGACTCTAGGGTTCTTTTTTACTTTTTTCCTGCAGAAGAAGGACTTCTCTTGCCTGCACCTGACCAGAAAGTTGTAATTTCCTCTAGAAAAACAATAAAACCTTTGATACTGACCCCAAATCCTATTATCATCAGTGACATTTCCTCTTACTATCTTGGTACTCACACTGCGATCTCCTGCTTCAGAGACACAGGCTTTAAATCCTTAGCAGAGGTAATTATGAAGCTCAGGGTATGATCCTCAGTTTATATGATACTGGATTGGAATTTTCTGATCTGATCATGTGAATCTTTATTTCTAAGAAGAACAGTAGTAACTCTTGGTGCTGTTTCTTATTAGAAAAAGATAAAGGCAGTTTACCTTTTCCAGGCTGCCCCACTCAAGCCTTAAGCTATGTATACATCCTATACATCCCTTACTGCCTCAATCCACTCAGTAGATGCCTCAAGCATTCCTTTAAATAGAAGAACTGTGCAACCTCAAGAGCTTGTGTACGTTCTGCTTCAACTCTGCTTCTCCACCGTGTCAATAAATCTTTACTGCTCTCTCATTAATGGCTTGGGTCACTGCTCCCTGTAGATAACCATACACAGAATCCTTGTGCTTCTGAGCAAGGGCAGGGCAATATGTTCTCCCTTCCAACTTAGATTATGAATACATACAATTTTAAAGTAGAATTTCATACCTTATACAGTCTAGAAAAATGTCTAAACATAAAGCATTCATAGGGGATATTTCTGGAAGGAAATTCAAAGTTTATATGATGGATTTATTTAAGTTTTCAAAATTACATCTTCTCTCTCCAACTTGATTGTAACACCCTACAGTGATGAGAATCACAACAAAGGGCAAGGACCTTTCTATATGTACCTACACTACTCTTAAGAAGAACTCCATAAGACCTATTTTCAGCTGCTTCTAAGTTCCATACAAACATTTCTCCTCTAGGTAAGCTGAGTTCTCACCTGTCAAAGGTATGAAACCTGTGTCATTTAGTGGGAGAGGGGAGAGCAGAAAGTTATCTTACACTATTGTTATGCAAAAAATAATAGTAATGAGTAAAATTCTTCATTAAACCTGGAATATCTTTGTATATATTCAGAAAAATGGTAAAAGAAATATTATTTCTGAGTGAGTAGCATGACAACTTTTAAAAATATTTTTAATGTATATTCTTTTTTTATGTGGTGCTTGTTTTATATCTTCCAAATAAATTCACTATTGAAGTTGGCTTCCAGTGTAATGAGTATGGTCAAAACACAGGCCAATCCATGAACTTGTAAAGCACATTTAGAAATTAAAGAAAGAGGATATTGATGAAATTAATTTAAAATCAACCAAAGTTATAAAATCATTACTAAAATACAGATACCTACCTATAATTTTATATAAAATTAACATAAAACAACTTACTTTTTTTCTCTTTTTAGGTAATTACTTTCATATCATGGCATCATGCAAGAAATTCTTATCATATCTATCTGAAAAGTAGCAGTTCTGATTTATTTATATATTCCACCATCCTCTTACAATGCCAGAAATTTTAAAAGTCAAGAAAAAGATGGTTTCCTAAGAAGCCTCTTTGCTAATGTAAATACACCAATACATCATCAAGGTTTTCAGGATTTTTACACATCAAAAGTCAATGTAAACATCTCTATAAAGTTATAGCCCAAAGTTTTTGATAACAAAAAAATGTTTGATACCAACAATTTTGCTGCTTTTATTATTCTTGTTGAAATATGTTGACTAAGTCTGAATGCAGTGCAAATGGTTTTTCACCATACAAACATATCGTTTACTCAGAGGCTTGACATGACACACATTTATGACTCCATAGTTCTGAATGTCATAAATGTTTGTTGCTTTAGTTGAATTTTCTGAGCAAAGTTTTGTAAGGGAGATATCAGCTCAACATCATCAGGGTCAGGGGCTGGGGTCTCAGTAGGAAATTCTTGATACAGTCTAGTGGTTAGACTGGGCCCAGCTAAATGATCCAGATCCTAAGATTTGTGACTTTAATTTTACCTACAAAGTGCAGTTTGTCATGTAACCCATTCAGAGATTTTAGGAATTTGAGGGCAGTCATGTTTGTGGGACAATTTTGCCTACTACATGACTATCTCCCTCATAAATTCTTTCACACTGGTCATTTACATTTCATGTTTTATTAGCATCTTCCACACTGTGTTCACCAATCATACTCATCTTCACAGCTTTGAGCTACAGAGTTGAGGCCATCACCATTAATATATAGCATGTCCTTTCCAGGTCTTCGTATTAGTCCCTCTTCCTCCTTTTTGGCCTGTTTTCTGCCTACCTTGCACTACTCCCTGTAGTACCTTTTATTTGTAGTTGAAGGCCCTGTTTCAATTCAGCAAAACTCCTGTTCTCAAAACAGACACCTAAATCCACAGTCCACTTCCTGCTGATGTGAACTGTAGGGCAAGATGTTCAGCTCCCTCTTTGTTTTGGTTCTGAGAAATCCTATATTTTGTTTACTTTGTAACAATACATACTACGTTTAAGTTAGTGATCTTAGAGATAATGTCTGCGCCAAATCATCTCATTAAAGATTATCTTCCACGGCTTCACTGTTCTAAACTAAGTCCACATTGCTTTTGCAAGGGTGACCTGCAGAATGTGGCACCAGTTTTGTAGGAAAAGAGGTTAAGAATTATAATAAATAGCTGCTCTTTAAGTATATGAGGGCTTGAGGCAGACAGAGGATCCTTCCCAGCTCTAATTAAGGCCTGTGGCACAGGCCACTGTGACTTTGGTAAGCTTTTTATCAAGCAATTTCTTTGTTTAAACAAGGTTTACATGAAGGGACATACTTCATCAATTTAATACAGAGGGAAATTAGTATAAATTTCTGCACTCTCTCCAAAAGTGAGATTTATTAATTATTGTACATACTGCATATTGTGAACTAAAGCATAATCAAATTTGAATGACCACATAGAAAAAATCAATTGTAATTTAAAATTATAACTATCTAATTTTACATCTATCTCAGAAGATTTCCTTGTAAATAAATCTGGTTGTTACTAGGCTAAATTTCTTTGGAGGCCAGGTTGAAATAAGGTTTTGCTCTTTAGTTTAGGCTACTCTTGAACACACTACTAGCCCAGGTTGGCCTCAAGCTCTGGGTGAACCTCCTGCCCCAGCCTTCTGAGTGCTGGTATTTCACCATTTGAGCAGTAGGCTAAACTTTCCAATATACTTTAAAAACCTACATAATAACCACGGCTTTCTTAAAGCATAACTATTTATGTCTCTGACAGAGAGACTGAATTTTCTAAGGTAAGAACTGTGCTTTGGAAATTTTATGTCAAATAACAATGCAATTTTTAACTCATTGAGATTCTACTGATAATCAGCAAATTAATGTTAGCAATGTAGGGTTATTCTGTTTGAAAGTTTAAATTCTTTTGTTACTTTGACACTTGGCAAAGCCTGTGCTTTCTGATTTGGACCCAGTGATCCAGCAAAAAAGAATAGAGAATTAAATCTAACTGTTCTCCTGGGAAGATGTAAGAAATATGATCTGCTTAGATGTTGAGATTCAAAGCCACATATGATAGAGCATTTTGAAATTCACATAGAAAACCCTCAAAGAAATCTGTCACCACATTATCATTCTCAATATAGAAATCTCATGAGGAAATATATACATTTCTGTGATCTCTCCAGTGAATCCAAAGATTGCATTATGAAGCAAGATTTTTATTCTTTGTGAATAGTACCTTAAGGGGTTAATGCATTTTTGTTTAGCAGCAAATCAATAAAATGCAGCTAGAGGTCAGATGACAAATTTAATTAACCTTAAATACAATTGTAAATTCTTCATATTAAATACAATGGACTGGCTATTTTAAAAACATCTTTTGGTTATTTCATTCCATTTTAAAGAAACGATATTAAACAGATGCTTTGGTACATCATTTTTTTTCATAGCTTCTTCTTTTGTTTTAATATATCTATTACCTCAACATAAGGGGAAGAAATCCAGGGGCTTGGTGAGCCCACCTGTAATCGCAACACTAGGAGAGGAAGGAGGAGGATTCCAAGCTGGATCCCAGCCAGAACAATTCAGTAACATAGCTGGAACCAGACTGTAAATAAAGAAGTTTAAAAGGCCTTGGAATGGAGGTCAGTGCAAAGGTCCAGGGTTCAGTGTCCAGTACCATGTGGGGTGGGTGGGGGAGAAAAAACACAGAAAATCCCTCTCATACAGTTTATGCGCCCTTTTTCTTTGACTAGTTACTTTTTGCTTCTAATCTCACCTACTCAGGACTGTGCCCCTTCTCTTGCAGCAATTTCTACCAGTGAGAATTAACTAGAACTCAAATTATGTCCGTATTCTACCCGTTCTCTCATCACGGCTGCAGCTAAGGCTTCCGTCCCCAACAATTGTCATCTACAATACTGTGAAAGCTTTCTCGCCGATCTTCCAAACTTTATATTTATCCTTGTAGTCAATTCTTCTCAAAGCAGCCAGGGTAATTGTGCTTAAAAATCATGTTGCAAAATTTATTTGCCAAAACCATCTAGTGACCTTGGATGGCTACCCATTTAAAGCATGTCCAAATTCTCTATTGCTATCCTGAAGGCTTTCATAACCTTGCTTCAATTTCTTGGAAAGACCAAAACCACCCCAGAGGTTTGATACTGACTTGTTGTTCACTTCTCTGGTCAGTAGAACAATGCTGTGGTCCCAAGTGCCCAGGCCAAGAAAGGGGAACAGCTGACTATTCATAAAGTAAGAAAGGTGGCAGAAAGTAGTAAGATTTTGAAATCTTCATCATTATGCACGTTCCTTTGTACAGTTGACTGTGACCACATGACTAAGATCGCCAGGAAAATGATGGTTGCCTCCTGGAAAATTTTATAAAAGGCTCCCATGAGTGTTTTCTCCAAAATATTTCGCTTCTTGGCTGGAATTGAAGTACAAGAATTGATACATTAAGAAATCTCATGTAAATATGAAATGAACTTTTGCTGATCTAACCAATTTGGGGATCAATTTATGAGGTAACTTTAGTTATTCTTCCTTATTTACCTATTTTTTACTATTCTTATAACTTCAGCCTAAATTTATTAATTCAGCTAAGATAACATTAATAGTATAACTGAAGATTTTTCTTTGTAAATCTAATATTGAGAAAAGCTCTTATAAAGGGATTTTATTTCTACTTTTCATAGGTTGTTATGATTATTTAAACATTTGTATAATTTTGCCTATTATGTGCTTCCAGTCTGTCTATTTATTTTCAGATCCTTTACTTTGCTATTTATGAGGTTGCTATTTTTTAAGGCATAATGCCTAACATTTGTAGTGACACTGAATCTTACTTTTCTAGGTATGAAACATAATTTTTGCTAGTATTTAAAATATAGTACTGTAACAATTATTTTTTAAAGTGAACTCTTTCTTCCTCTACCTGATTCTCTATTTCTCTCTTTAGTATTGAGCCACTTAAAATATGGCCTTTAGAATACTTGCAGTTCTCTAGTCTCCTTTCTTCTCTTCAGTGAGACTTTCAAATTACTTTACCCTTCTAGTCTTAGGTTTCTTGGAGATGTAATACTTTTAGATACATAGTAGGGTTGAAATTTTTTTGTAAAAGTTACAAATAGTGACATAGTGTAAATGTGGAAGACCATGATCTCTATTTTACCTACTTAAGTTTCCCATTATGCTTTGAAGATATTTGAAGATACACAGAAACTAGTAGATATGCATTTTCCCAATAAAAAGTTATTTAAAAAGGCAGACAGTGGCTAGAATTATTTCACTGACTACTGACATTTATTTTTAAAATTATTTTAGAAATCATTGGTTCTGTATCCTTTTAAGTTTAAATAATGAAATTTTTGTTTGGTTTCAATAATATTTAAAATATTTTCTTCATGTAAGGACAGAATACCAAATATAACTGGAGGTTTGAAAGAATAAAATATATACCTGTATCTCTAACTTTAAATTAAATTACTGGTTGTTTAGAATGATTGATGTGTTATCCAGTTTTCTTCAGACAATGCTGCCCTGTCTCCTGACTGACATGCACAGTGTTGATCTGAAAATTTCCTTTTGTAACTGATCTTTCTGGCCGTATTTAAGATTTTGTTATTAAACAATATTCAATAATGTTTTTAAGAAATGTGTAACCTGATCAGCCTTATATACTGTTAATTTTTTCAATGTAGGTCAGGTATCCGTTATGAGAAATTATTTGCTGCACTATGAAATAACTATTTCTTCTTCATTGTATTATTCCCCTTCAGAATAGCCATCCCTCAAAATACAGATATATATTGTATATTCACTTATAATCCTATATTTCCATCATCGTCTCTGATTCAACGTATTTTCTCTATGGTTCCAGATATATTTTCTTCATTTGTTTGTTTCTTTTTGTATTTTCTATTTGACCTCTCCAGCCAACAGTCATACTTAAAATTGACAATGTTACTAAAGTTATGTGCAAATTATTATCACTGTTAAGTGTATTATTTTCAGAAGGTTTGGGGACCTTTTCATGTACAATTACCATTATGAACAACTTATTTTTTCTTCAAAATATCATCTGAATCTTACATATATTATTGTAATATAAAAACCAAGTTTTCTTTGACTCTTGCTTGATTTTTCAAATTATGGTTGCTTAAAAATATTAGGCCTGCTATTTTCATGCAATGAAATGTTTCCTTAGTCCTTCTCCTGTTTGTTAGTCAGAGTGGAGGCTAACTGCTTACTTAGTTTGGAAAACCTCAGAGTAGTTTGCTGAAGCACAAAGACACTTTGTAGGTGAATAAATTTTTTGTTATCTTTATTATAATGATAGATTCATATATATATATACATATTTGTATATATATAATAAACATATTTACAGATACATGCAAATATATCTATATATTTGTAAATTTATGACATCATTTATTTAATTACATCCATGTGAACTCATTTTAAAAATAGAATTACAACAGCTGCCCTGAGAACTGTCACAAGTGGAAGTTCTCTGCACACATGCACTTCTCCATTTCTTAGTGGTTAAGATTTTATAGGGAGAATTTTTCTCTGCAATGTTCTCAATACTTAAATTTGATTTGGTTCTATTTTATACCATGCTTTGCAGATACTGCAAGGTATCTACTCCAATGTTTTGTCAGTCCTCAAAGATTGTATAAAGCACAAATTAAATTATAAGGGAAGAAAGGAAAACAAATTATAAGGAAAAATAATTTTAAAACTTTGAGGTGAAATTTGAAGAGGAATTGGACTTTATATATAGGTACTGAAAACTATTGATGTAACTAAGAGCACTGGACTACACTATATAATACCATTATTTACATGTGGTTAGTACTAATTTATTGACAAAACGTACTTTTCCAAAATAATATAACATGTCTAAATATAATCTTTTAAGCAACTGAGGATATTAGAGGAATACCACATAGTACATAAAAACTCTATTTTAAAGAATGTTAAACAAGTTATCCAATGAAGATAACTTTTGTGAGGTCATAAATATGCTTCAAAATCTTGCTAATGCCTTTTGAATCTCTTCAAGACAGAGGCACAGGAAACAGATTTTTAAATTACATTCATTTTTCAGTAAAGTTATTACCTATCATAACTCTTGCTTGCTTGTCAAGGCCTGTCATGCTGCTTTTTAAAAGGGAAGCTAAGATATTTGTCCGCAGCTATCTTTTTTTTTTCCCTGTAAGTATTCACAAGGAAAAATATAGTTCTCTAAGAACTTATAGTTATAATCTTGGGTCAAACTGCCATTTCCTGGAGCCCCTCTGAAATTTTATAATTTTAAAAAATGACACAATATCACCCACCAAAAAAGAAAATCATGTCTCTCTCAATCTTCTTTGAAGAAAATGCTTCACTTTTATAAAGAATCTGTTAGCCTTTTTACCAGAAAACATTAATTCAGTCTAAGGTAATTTATATAAGAAAAGATAGCGCTGATATACTGGCTATGGGATGAGAGAAAGAAATATTTTTATTAATACTTTGATATTCCAAAAAGGGATACAGCTATGTTTTAGTGCTTTCCTTTACCTGATAGATATAGCTCGTCTTGTTCACTTTTTAATTCCTGAAATGTTTAAATCTATAAAACTGTTAACTACATTGAAAGAAATGAAATGTAATTTATCATTTAAATAGGAATGAAGGTGAGGGCTAAAGTGCACCAAGATGACCTGTGAGTCGTGCTAAAGGGAAACACCCCTTTTATCCAAACTGTGTTGCCTCATAGGGAAAATGCATCTTTACCTCCATCTGTCTGTCTGCTTCTGCCATCTGTCTCTAACTCGTATATCAGTTTATCCATTTATCTCTGAGATACATATTGTTTCAGTGATTTTCATGATTTTATTTTTCTTCTCTAAGACTCTTTTTATTATACATACATTTACTGTAGGTATATAATATGGTGTAGAAAATATCATTCTATTTGTAATATTGGGCTGGGGATATAGCTCAGTGGCACTGACACTTGCGAGGCAAGCCTGAGGTCATGAGTTCGATTCCCGGTACCAAAACAGAAAATTAACATTATTTGTAATATTAGAAAACCTTTATAAATCTAAAATGAGATTTAAAAACTATTAATGTGTATCCTTGTATTTTCATTTCAGAAAACTTTAAATTATATATATATATATATATATATAAAATTAGAATTTTTCTCTAATTTTTTCAATTTTTAAGTAAAACTGCATAAATTATTGTATATTACTGTGTAGTTATATAACCTGGCTATAGATCTTTAGTATATCATTTTTCATTTACACTTTTGCTTTATTTTGCAAATATGTGATTGTGCATATGAGCATATGTGCATGCCTGCATGTGTGTGAATGCACACATCGTATGTGCCTGCAGATACACATACCCATACTGGTTACAAAGAATATGTCATGTATATTCTAAAGATTTTCAATGAAATACTTTTAACCATATCACACTGAGTGGCTTGAAACATATCAAAACTCACAGTACAATAATTACAGAAGTGTCTCAGTGCATTTGAGAAAGAAAGCCTCCTAAACACAAATAGTCCCAAGCATATGATATTACAACTTGTAACTGTTTGTCACTACAGTGGTATAAAGATGATACACATTCAGTGGACATTGTACTTCACACCTTCAATTTTAATTATTTTCCTGTGCTAGCAATATGTGGTAAGACCTTCCCTCATAATATTGAAAAGTAGCAAAGCCCAGCTTCTAGTGAGCCATGGGATCATGGGGAAAACACCCAATACTCAGTATGGTGATAAACAAGGATGTTTGGTTGGTCAGGTGTATTACATGTGCTTTTGAATGACATTATTGTCAATTTATTATGAGTTCAATGGGATGTATTCTCGTCAGAAACAGAATATTCGTCATCCCTAATGCTTTTGGTACTTGCAAGAAAGAGGAGCTGTCTTCACTGTGTAGACCTGTTTCCTCTATTCCAAAAGAGTCTACAAATCACCGCTCTGGAAAATTTCAGTATTTTGTTAGAGATAAACTGCTGGTAGAGTTAGACATTAGTTTTATTTTATCAAGATTTTGCAAAAAACCTACACATTTAAGTATTCCATAGGCAAGAGTTTGTTGCAGCAACAAGATTGTTTTATATAGTGGTTTCTACCCACTCAAAAACAAAAAGTAAAATGAAAACAGGTAAGTTTTCATATGTAGGAAATTACCTATAAATGGAATACTTTAGATAAATTGTATAAACATTGTGATATTGATATCTAGGAATGAAGCATAAAAATAAATTCTGCAGCACATTATGTTTCACTTTAGATATGTTTGCAGTCTTCCTTAGTGCTAGCAGTCGTGAGATAAACATAAGTGTTTCCTAGTTCCAAAGGCTACTACCCTGTCTGTGTGTTTACTCTATCTGTGTATTTATTGAACCCGGTATTTATAATACTATAGATCATAAGCACTTTTTAAAAATTTTCCTTTCATTCTCACATGTTCCCTAAGAGTTACTAAATGTCCACTTCATATAACTATAAACACATACTTACTTGTAGTTATTTGAAGAGCTGTTAAAACACAAGAATTGAGTGGTTAAAAAACTATCATTTAGGGGTGTAACTTTGAACTTGATATACCCAACCAACAGTATTTCCTTTTGCATATGTTCCCTTACACTTCCAATATTTTGTTTTTTGTTTTTTTAACCTTCATTGATTTTCTTCAGAGCTAATGTCATGAGACTTGTACGTCATATTCCACATATTTTACTTCCTCCCTAACATTTATAAACTTTTTGAGTTTTCCATAGGCATTTACAACTAAAGCAGTAACCATGTTTGTATTCGTTCTCTTTTATATGAATGCAAACTAAAACAACTTTGTGGTCAATACTAACCTAATAAAATCGTAACTGGTTTTAAATAATAAGAAAAATAAAATTCAGACTTAAAACGTTTTCAAAATCATCCAGATCAATGTGGTAGACTAATTAAAGGTCAGCTTCCATGGGAACGTCCAGCTGAACCGAGTCAGCCCGGCTCTGGGCATGCAGAGCTCACCTGAGGATATGGCAGGAATGGCGTAAAAGGAGAATAGGAGGGGAAGATTGCATATTGCTGATTTTCCCGAAGAAGTTCTTCGGCGGTTTTTCTCTAAAGGAAACATGACTACTGCCTTCTTTTGGGAGCGCTTCAATCCTTGTCCCCTGCCTTGGGGACTCTCTCGGCTCTGTCACTGGCCCTTGGGCCTTTCTGGTGCAGATCCTCGATAAGGACTTGCACCTGATAATGGTGTGTGCTCCAAGCCCCTAAGAGGATACTTTGGGTGTCCAGCGCACAAACACAGGTTTGTACTTTTTACTTGACTCTAGGAAGCATGAACTAGTACAAACAATGGTAAATTCAAACCTGCGGGGCCCGAAAGCTAGCATATTTTGGATATAAGATTTTCACTTAACGTAGCCATTGAGAAAGAAATGAGTTTTTGTAGCTTAAAATGAGGCCGTTGATATTTTCTGGTTATCTTATTTTTTGGAAGAGAAACTTCAAATTTGTAGACCATTGGCATTTGTATGATTCTTAGCTAATAAATAGGTAAAATCTTGACTCAGCTTTCAAGCAAAAAAGATAATGAGTATTAATATTTCTGCATAGTATTAATTTAATAATGGCATATTTTGTAGCTCCTAGTCAGAAGATAATCATTTTTACAAGAAAAAGTATTTTATTTTACCTCATTTTCTATGTAGAAATCAAAGTATTTATGTCCATAATTATTCCTAAAATTTAAAATATATATTCATTTAAACAAAAGAATTTTTCACTTTTAGTGTTTGGAATGTAAATGAAATTTTCCTGTTGTATTTTGAAGGGCACATTTTATGAAAAGCCATACTCAGTTATCAGGAGATCAGTCACATAAATTGAAAACTGATCCTTAAGTATTTGTGTGCCATAAGATATCCATTTAAACTAAAATAATGTTTATCAAATAAATAAGGGAAGTTATCCTGACCTGCAAAGTCATAAGAATTATGTAATTGAAACCGTACTTTCTTTCTCCTTATCTTTATATCCAGACATTTTTTTCCTCAAATTTTGTGTCATTGTTTCTGAATGTGTATGTGTGTGTGTGTGTGTCTGTGTGTGTGTGTGTGCATACATCATAATTGTTCCTAAAGTGTTTATCAAGCCTATTTAGAAGGTTTTATATGAAGTACTTTTAAATATAGCTTTAAAAGTATGTGGCTGTCATGACTGGTTATTACAACACAAATCATGAGTTGGCCTATAACTGTTGAAATCCCTAGCTGGTGAATGTCCTAGAAATTAAATTATATATTTCTTCTTCTTCATTCCACAGAATTTGAGGCTGATCTCTAAGGTTAAATCACTTTTTTGACCTCAAAGATCTTTCAAGAAGTATTCATAAGAAGCTGTCTCTAGAGCTTTCCACTTTAAGGTAACACATGATCTGAGTAGTGTAGTTAGCGGGGAAAAAAGCAAGAAAAGTTTTAGTGAGTCCCATCCATCGAAACTCACATGAATTAGATGCCTTTTGAGGAACATTTGTCCTTTCTTCATTTTTGTAACAATTATCTAATTTTTAAAAAATAATATAATTACAATAATCCATAAGACATTAAAGCATAGGAAAAATATATGATTGCACTTAAGGTAGGAACAATGGGTTTTTTAAAATACCAATTTGATTAAGATTTAATGTTTACTTCTCTGGAAAAATATGACCTAAGTTTAATGGTAATTGAATAACAGCATTTATGTTTCTTAATTGGTCAGGACTAGTCAAACAAAGTAGTGGATATAGGATGGATCTCTCTCTTTCTCTCTCTCTCTCTCTCTCTCTCTCTATATATATATATATATATATATATATACATATATATAGTCATCTGCTGTGTATTTAAATTGACTACATAACCTCTTACTGAAACAAGCACTGCAGATCTCAGTGCTTATATATATTATCATATATATATATATATATATTAATTTTCCTTGGAAATCTATGGGTAGCAGAAATGTTATTAAATGGAATTTCTTACAAATTTAATTTTTCCTGCAGCTGGAAATTAAACTGAGATTCTAATGAGTATAGTTACAGTTTTCTTTCTTACACAGTAAATTATTTTAAACAAATTTTTCCCCAATATACAAGTGATGATTGGATTCTGTATTAGTATTCACCGAGTTGTCTAGCACTAAGCCCCCAAAATGCTTGTGAAGGTAATCAGTTTTCTTAGTTCAGAGTATGTTACTCAGTTTAACACTTTCTTTAAAACACAGCACCTTAGTGGAGAAGGTTTGGAGAATATTCAGCATGCCATCTAGAGCTTGAAGTTTTCATGTAGTGTTATAACTTCTCTGTCCAAGCTCCTGCAAACTCCTGCACTTGCAGGTGGTACTTTTGAGAGGTCACTGGATCATGGGTGTGTGATACTGGATTAGTTCAGTTAGAGGAAATCTGTTTCAAAGAAAGTTTTAATTTACTTTATACCAGCATGAGACTATGAGACCGTACTTGTTTCACTCATCATGGAAAAGTAAGAATATATTTACTGGTGTTCATTCATTACTAACTCATCCTTTTGTTTTGCATTAGGTTATTATAAGCAAACTCTTTGATACTAGAAAAGCATGGACTTAGCAGATGTCTGAACTATTTTCATCACATGCAGTGATATCCTTTTAACCTATGTCAAGTATTTTAAGATTTTAAAATGGAATATTGGAGCACAATAGCATATTTTGAAGTGAAACAGTGATACTCCTTACTGCTGGACTTGCAGATGCTCCTCCTCTGGAGGTCTCCATAGTGAGAAATCCCAAGTCTACTTGAGAGCTGTTACACAGGCGGGCATGTCTGGAAGGAAATCTCGTTTGACTCCTGGGAGATTTCAGTGGTTGTGAGTCCAGCGTGAGGCCACTGCACTATGTGGACAATGAAGATTTGAAAGGAGTGGGTCTTTCAGGAATCACTGAAGCTGACTAATGAGCTTGTGGCATTTTACAAGAGGTATGTCGCATCTTAACCCACAGTTTAATGCCTCAGAGAGGGGCATTGGGGACAGTTACTACATGTTCTTCAAGTGAAATCGCCTTAGAAACGCTGTTAGTATCTCTGTGCTTCTCTGTCTCTGTCAGTCTCTCTGCCTCATCCTCCCTCTGTCGCATTTCAGAATTCTTAAGCCTTGGTACATTCTTAAGTTATTCTATAGCTGAAACAATCTGAAATATTTGTGTTTACTTATTTATTTTTATGGTATTTTAATTTTAAATTGAAGAGAACAACAAAAAAAAAAACGCAGACAAAAACAACACAAAAAGTAACAATGATACAGAATTTCATAAAGAAATGATAGGAAATTCACAATGGTGGCTATAGTACATATTGTTATCTTCAAAATATTTGCTCAGATTACCATATACAGTATGCAAGGTTGATCAAGCAATCACTTAACTGTTTCTATCAACGAACCAGTAAAAATTAGTAGTACAATAATCTTAGCTATCATATATATAGATATATGTATGTATATCTTCCTAGTATAAGAACCTGAAAACCTGAAAGAGTTTCAGGTAAGAACCTGAAAGAATAAAATCTGGACACTACAATGGATATTGTGAAAAGGAAAGAAACTGATCATAAGGAGATAACAACTGGGATGAAGGAAAGGAGAAAAGAAGGAAATGAAAATGTTAAAACATTCTCCAATTCTTGCTGCCATTTTACAGAGCAGAAAGATATTTCATCTCTGTAACATATACTTTAATAAGCTAATTTTAGTAAATTTACTATCATCTGGTAGTAGTTGAACATATGTTAGTCCCTAGATAATATAACATTAAATAGTCATTCTTTTCATTAAAGATAAAGTTTAAGGTATGGTACGTGAACATTTCAAGATGTTTGGATTATCAGCAAAGACAGTTATTACCTTTCAAACAGGCAGCTGACTGCTGCTTCTACATATGTGTAGGTCCAGAACTCCCACAAACTATGTGTAAGTGAATGAATTTGTTGTGTTAACTACCTTGAATATGTGCTTATCTATGGCTGCATACAGACATTATCTGCCTTTCGCTCTCTTTCTCCTTATCTCTGTCTCTATATCTATGCCTCTCTCCGTATATCTGTATATAGCACTAACTTTCACCTGAGGAAGAGGTACTGTGCCTCTATGCTTACTGAATTCTCATATTTCACATGTACGCTGCTGACTACCACTGACTGAAATTCAAAACACCAAGCCTCATTGGACAGCCTTGATGACACTAGGAATACTCAGTTTACTGTGACAAAGTAGGCAGTTCTAACATAAATAGCTCCTGGCTATGCTTTAGAAGTTCTTTCCTTGGATAGCTCTCTGGAAACCTGTTTGAGCGAGCTGTTATAACTTTCACAAATCTGCCAGCTACTTTTTTATGAGCTTCAGTTTCTCTTTATGACTATAATAAAAGAAGAGTAGAGGCCACATGTGTATCCAATGGTCCCCAAAGCAAGCATCCTAACTGGAAATGTGATGAGGTCTTTGGCTGTCTTTCCCCACAGCTGGATGGTTGCTCTCTTAGCTCCCTTTTCTAAACCATTGCACTGTCACCATAATATTAAAGCATGTGCAAAATATGTAAAAAATGACAGTTGTTATTATTTCTCAATTAACTAATCACCAAAAGAGTATGTTCACTGCCAAAATGAAGGCATAAATAAAAGGGAAGTTATTCACAGTGCCACATACTTAATTTTTGAAAAAATATTTATCTAAACATGTTAAGTATAAATCTGTGACCATGAGTTGTTTGCAGGGCGGCATTAAATATCATTTCCTTCAAAGTTACATTCACTTAGTAAAAGTTGGAAGATTTATACAATCTGAAGAGAAGCCAGAGAGATATAACTAAAATAAAATGTAGAAGGTACGTATAGTGGAGTTCAGTTATAAAAAAACAAACATTTTCCAAAGATGTGTAGTTTTTAAAAAGTAATTTAATAGTTTTTATTCTGTTGATTTTTAAACAACGCACAGCTAATTTACCTTATATTTCACTGACCTATAGTTGTTTCTTACATAAATACTGAACTCTGCCTTGAGCTGCAGTTTTGCTTTTAATCTTATTACTACTCAATTTCCTATGTCTTTGAATGATTCTTTAGTTTTATTTTGAAGTTATAGCAAATATAGTACTATTCATTTTAGATCATTATAATTTTTCTCAATTATAGTGTAAGGAAAAGCAAGATATGAGCATCAAGTGCATTTTACTCGAGTGTTGTTTCTTAAGATCAGCACTAGATTATTTTTCTCTATGTATCTCCATTTTTCACAAAACAAAATTTCTTCAGTATAATTGTAATCCAAGTACTTCTGTGACATTCTAGTTCACATTGTTACCCTAGTTTGGTGTTTGGATCACTGTTTACCATCAAAAACCAAAGGTTAAATTCCCATCCATGGCCCCTTGTTGTAACCTATACCTACAATATTTGTCTATTGTTTATTTTCCCAGAGATCTACCTTAAGATTTAATTTCTACATTTGCCTTTTCAATGAAAATGTGCCCGATCTCCTCTTGAGTGCAGCATCCACAGTGCATTGGGCATTTGTCATTATAGCTCTCATCACCATGGGATTAGATGTTCTGATCACTGGATACTTACATATTGACCCACCCCATCTCTTATCTTCACCACTACCTAAACTAAACATTGTTTTACTTTTCTATAGTAATCTACATGTTTGATTACTTACTTGTTTGCTTTTACTCAGAAGTCTTTCTCCATACTTTCCTCTGTTAATTGTTAATTACTATTCAGATGTCATCTTTGCCATAAAATGTCCTTCAACTCCCAGGACTTTTCTGACCTGTCAATCCTCTGCACTGTTGTAGTCACTGCTGTTTGTTCGGTTCGTGTGATATGTTGAGCACTCTGTTTATTGCTGTTTCTGGTGTTGTTAATTACTGAAAACCAAGCCCTGCACTCTCAGTCAGTCTGAAAATCCTAAGGCACTGTCTCTCCTACGGGAGTACACAGCTGACCCAAGGCGTGCTTCTGAGACATCTACAGATCTTTGGGTTGTGAGAAACTTTCGTACATGTATAAGTTCACTCTGCTATCTTAAACTCTCAGTCTTTGTCAAATTACCAAAAGCACTTATGTCTAAAATTAATTTGTATAAAAACATCAGGAATCATAATTTCAACTTCTCTCATTCTTTATTTTCTGCTTGCTGACTTTTTCTTTTTACTATCAGGTATACAAATAGAATGTGTTTGACAAATATTTGTCACTCATTCGTAAAACTCAGGCTGTCATTTGGAACACCCAGGGAGCTATATAGAGAAACATCCGATACATCAAGACTCACAAAACGTGCAAATGCAAAATGAATGCGCACAAATCTTTCCTTGTGAATCATATTAATCATGTTATCATTTTAAGAGTAGTGCTGCATATTTGATTCTCACATAAATTATAAGGTATAAAAAATTAAAATGTATCCCCAAATTAAAGAAAAATTACAGAATATCTATGTGAATACCATGAAAATCAAGATCTACGAACCTGCCTGCACAATAGAAATTACTTGATAGACCTTCCATATAGGAATTCACTTCTTTCGCCTTAAAAATTATATTAACCTGAGCAGAGGTAGATTAAGGTATAAATAAATACAAGTTGTGATAGTCTATGATTGTTGAATAAGGAGTTTCTTGTTGAGAGAAAACTTGTGATGGCTCCTCATATGTCTCCACATGTTTTTGTCCAGAGTTTCCAATTCCATTTTTTCCAACCATTTCCAAGTTGCTGGGTCACAAACTGCCTTAGGAAAAGGAATTTTTAAACAGAACAGAAGAGAAGAAATGTAAATTGAACTTTTGCACATAGGGAAGGAAGATTGAGGGAGGAGAGGTAAAGGGGGAAAAAAAGGAAAATTAAACTGTGTTATATATATATACAAATTCTCCACAATGAAGGTGATTATTATGTGCCCTAAAAACTTACTAATTAGCCAGGCATGGTGGTGCACACCTGTAATTTCAGAACAGAAGAGGCTGAGGCACGAGAATTGTTGAGAGTTCGAGACCAGACTGGGCTACAAAGTGAGCTCAAGGCCAGCCTGAACTGCATAGTGAGACCCTGTCTCAAAAAAACAGAAAAAAAAAATCTTATTAATAAAAAAAAGATAAAGACTGAGTATATTTACTGTCCTTTATAAAAAATAAAACCTGTTTCTCAGGCAAACTTTAAGCAGGCTATTGTCCAATAAAAAAAATGTGTCTTCTGAAACAGCATTCATGAAAATGTGGCAGGCTAACTGGACAGTTAACCTGTAGAATGAACTGTGAAACCTTCAAAGTTCTTGACAATTCCATTTTATGAACATTTGAAGTTTCCAGGGTAATGCTAAGCATAGTACAAAAAATTTGTTGAATATAATGAATGCACTAATATATAATTAATATCCTCACATATTTCATGCGCATGTATGTAAGAAAAGAGGAAGAAAACAATATTCTTTGAAAAATATGATGTAAGGAGACTGAGTACAAGATTCCATGTCTTTGTATATATTAAGACAACGTAGAACTGATCCAGACAATAGAAAACAGAAAAATATCGAAACAGAAAAAGTCACAAAATAGATTTATACTTATATGCACACTATATGTGGAGCTACATCATGGTAGGTTAATGGGAATGGAATGAACATTTCAATAAGGAGCATACCTTCATAGCAGTGTCCATTTTTACAATTGATAGTTTATACTTTATCCTTTTAAAAAAGTTAGTACCCAGCATTTTTGACACTTTTAGGTTTTAAGCCACGACTCACCCAGTACCGCTGATGCTCCATTTCTCTTTCCTCTTTCTCTAACTGAATTTAAACCTGTGCAATTCCGCTGACTCTATCACTTGCCTTTGTAGAGTGATTTTACATACCTTCTTATGTGGGAGTGTCCTATGTGCTAAGTAGCTTATTTTCCCCGTCTTCCAGCTCGCTGAGTTCCTCTGTAGTGTTTTCTAATGTTCACTTTAGAAGATGAACTTTTGAAGAATAATGCCAGGAAAATGCTGTGTAGGTACACTCAAAGTCCCACATCACCACAGAAATATGTTCTTATTAAAATACTTCAGAATACATTAGCTTTTCCATTGCAAAGATACAATACCTTAATACCCACAACTTAAAGGAGACTTAATATGAAGGAAGGGTCTCAGAGTGCTCAGTCTATGATCAGCTGCCTCCAAGGCAGGAGCTTCATGGTAGACTGGTGTTGTGCTACAGAGATGGGTAGTTCATCGTTGCTAAGAAACAGAGAAAGGAATTCTTCTAGAAAGAAAGGGGGCTGGGGATACAGCTTAGTGGCACAAATGCTTGCCTGACAAGCCTGAGGTCATGAGTTCAATTTCCAGTGCCAAAAAGAAAAAAAAATGTTAGAGAGAAAAACGAGAAAGTCCCAGCATATTCCACAAGGACAAGTGTCTGTGACCTACAATTACACATTCAGAAGTCTGCTTCCACCAGTACATTAGGGGATGCCACAACCAATCAAGTTGACAACTTCCCCTGACATCAACATAAGTCCACTTTGTTAGACTGCTAGACAACCATTAACATCTCACGACATTACATTAAATACTAAATCAAGAAAAAGGCAATCAAAAATGCGAAAACAAGCTACTTTTGTTTGTTCTTTGTTCTTGCCCCATTTGCCTTCTGATTTGGTGGCAGTCTTGAAGAATGAATTTTATTCCTGGCTTCTGTATGATACAGATTTCATTAACAAGTTATTGTGATTCTCTGTTCTAACATGACTGGACGCTGTCTGAAGGAAGGGCACAAGGCATTCATAGCTTCAAACATAAACATGATACCAAAGACATTGACATTTTTCAAAAACATCATAAGGGGAAACTGCAGCGTAGAAGGCCAATATTGTATGGTTGTGACATACACCGGATTGCATAAAGAATGAGGACAAAATATGAGAAGGGCATTTCTCCTGCAAATTATGGCATCATATGTGCTTTTGCATATGGAGGAATTTGAAAAGCATCATACATGTCTATGCAAAAGCATGATCTTGGAAGAGAGAAGACTAAGTTTCATCAATTGCTGACCCATAGGTTGTGTGCTGACAGAATGTCAAGCTGAGCCTGAGAAGTAATTGCAAATAGCATGACAGTTGTCAAACCAGTATCTCAGCATTTGGTCAGTCAACAAAAATTATACTGTATATAATATAGTTATGTATATATTGTTTGACCACCTGGAAATCAAGAAAAACTCTGATAACATTGGTTGAACCAAAGGTAACCTTCAGCAATCAATAATATGGAGTTTCAAGGAAGTGGGACATTTTGATTTACAGTGTTACCAAATTAACGTATTCAAATTTTTCTATAAAAACTGCAAACAAGGGCTGGCCATGTGGTTGAGCAGTAGAGGTCTTGCCTTTTATGCAGAAGGCCCTGGAATCGAAGCCCATCACCACACAAAAAAACCAAACACAAGCAAATAAAGAAATATAAAAGTAAAATCCATGTAAAAGGGAAGTAGAAGTTACAAATAGTTACAAATACAGCTTTTGAAGAACTACAGGTATTTGATTTATTAGACAATGGTTTTAATTTTTGCTGCTGTGGATTGAACGCAGGGCCTCATTTGTGCTGAGCATGCCCTCTCTGTGAGCTCATCCTCCAGCCTTACACATGACTCTAGGTAAACTGCCTTAGATACGTTCACAGAGCTAAACATCTAAAAGAAATCTAAAAAATGACTCCTGTGCAAAATGAGATTGTCAATGGGTATGTAAAAAATGTTATGAAAGGGAACCAAACAAATATCCTGAAGTTGCCAAGTAAACTACACGAAAATTACATGGGAAAAGTTTGATATGTTCGAGTAGGAAGCAAAATCAGTGAAGAGGAACAGAAGACAAAGTTATATCTTTTTAGAAACAGAAAAACAAAACAAATGAAACAAATGTGAAGCCAGACTAGGGGGCCTGTGGGACCGCAACAACTGGAGCCACGTGCGCGCGTGAATCTCGGGATGGGAAGAAGAAGTGACAAAGACGGGGTTTCATAACATAACGGCCTGGACCATGGCAACCAGGGGAGCAGCAGAGGAAGATCCTTCCGGAGGGTCACCGCCCAGACACTGGAACGCAGCAACATGAGAAAGACAGGAAGGAGAGAAATGTGTACCCTGAACCCAGGAAGGATCTGAAATGGGAAGTGAAGCCCTCAGAAAGAGCGAATAAGACCTCTCCTGGAGGAAAGGCTGAGAGGTCGCCATGGAGCGGACAGAGGAAGAGGAAGCGGAAAAGGAGGGAGTCACTGCTCCAAACACACCCTGGGTCTCCTCCCCCATTCCAGAACTCAGAACTTCAGCTTCAGAGCCCTGTGCTCACAGGAGCCTCCCGACTCAGCCAGGGGAGAGCAGAGTTCCAAGAGCTGGTCCAGGACTGGAGAGGAGAAAGCACAGCCCGGAAAAGAGGCAACAGCAGTTGGGAGGTGTTGTGGAACCCAGCCTGAGGATGAGAAGTTACAACAACCACTAAAACAGAACCCCCACTCTGCAGCAACCTTTCTAATCAGCTCCCAAAGGCAAGGTGGAGTCAAAGCAAACAGTACACAGCCCACCACACCCAGCTCTACACCTGGCAGGAGGCTGTGGCCTCCTGCCTCTCCACTGTGTGCGCAACTACCAGCAGAGAGCAGCAGAGAGCATTGGCAGCTACCCCAGGGCCACGGCAATTCCCAGGGATCCAGCCAAAGAACAAACAGGAAATGGAGCACAACAGTAAGACAGAGCTGCAGAAAGAGGTGGATCACGCGGCCCCACACCCTTCTCACTCCAACACCAAGCAGGAAGCACAAGCTGAATTACTGGGCTTCAGCTCCACCCTGAACTCCCTCTCTGAGAACCTGGAGTCTTGGTGGTCCCCGGACTCAACATGTGTCCCTGACAGCAATGGGCTGAGTCCACAGGCTTCAGGACTCACCCTAAATTACTAATATGAGCACCAAGAGGAACTTCGTACTACTTGCATTTATGAACCTTGTATGAACCCACAGTGACAAATAACACGAAAAGCAGCAGTCCTGGAGTCCGAGAGACAACAACATACTCTACACAGCAGACCCGAGAAAATCTTCCAATTCTCTTCTAGAGCTAATAACTAAACTTAGTACACTCTCTGGACTACCACAGTGAACATGAGCGGGGGAGACCTCACACCACTTGTACCCAGCATTGTAAGTGCACCCAATACCCAGCTGCAAGGGGCAAGGAATGGCAATACTGGAGATCAAAAGGTGGGAGGAGGTGAAGGCCTGGAACTAGGGTGCAGACCCGGCTCTCTAGCTGGGTGGGGACAGCCTCCAAAGAGTCATAGGCGGCCTGCAGGGACACACTAATGGCCCATCACGGGACCGGAGGGCCTTGACAGGGAGCTCAGTAGCCTGAGGGGAGAGCGGGCTCCCTCCAGGCTACAGGATAACCCTGAAGACCTGGACCAGGCCTTGGTAGTGTAGTGACAGGGCAGAGCCAGCAGTGTGCTGGGGGCGACCCCGTGGACTCTACTGGGCCTCTGGACTCGCTGTATTGAGGTGAAGCCTGATGGTTTGCTGGATAACCCTGCCTACTCGGCCAGACCCCCAGTGGCATTGAGGGCTTGTCAGTGGGGACTTGACCATAGTGAACCTGGTTCCCTGCTTATCTACTGTCTTTGAGGATGAGGGCTTTCTACCTCCTGCCAGAGCAATTTGTGTACACCCATATTTATTACAGAATAATTTGAAGAAGCCATGTCTCTTCCCAATGTGAGAGCCTGAGGGAGTAAATAAATCCAAAAGTACAGTTATTATTAGAGGGAAGATGACTGATTGTGTGGTATAACAACAGAGATGAGGGTGGAGAAAATTGATTAATCAGACAAGTCTTCATCTGTATAACTGAGTAACAAATGTGAAGATAACATTATGTAATACAGCATCCAGTGTTAATTCCCTACTATCTTTTCTATAATTTGGTATTTCCTTTATTGTTTTTGTGTTAACTAATGTGAAGATAACATTATGTACTACAGCATGCAGTGCTAATTCCCTACTGTGTATTTCGTGTATTGTTTTTGTGTTATTCTGGTTTATATGTCTCCATTCTTTTGTGTTTAAAATTAAAAGAAAACCATAATGGCCTGAAAACTATAACAATTGATAAAAAGTATTAACTGATAACCTAAAGAAGCTAAATAAATTCTAAACAGGGCAAAATTAAAGAAATCCACCCAAAAATATGATAGTCAATATAAAGAGTGGGTGAAGAGTATAGGAATACATTGCTTTTGTACTAGTGAAACTAATTTGATTTATTCAGAGTAGCTTATTATAAGCTTTGGTTTTAGTTATAATCCCCACAGTAATCACTGAAAGATTAAAAGACCCAGGGGAAAAAAAAGAAAAGGGAACCAAAGATGTAAAGTATAAAAAATAAATTATTTATGGAAAGGAGCAATTGAAGAGTTGAAGAGTAAAACAAATATATAAGAAGAACAGAACAGAAAACCTCACTGTGCTCTGAGTAACATAAAATTATCTCACAAACAGATGTACAATGCATAATACTTAACAAAGTTACCAGTATACAAGTGTGATCAACACGTGTATTGACTTAATTGTTTTAAAAATAGATTATGCTAAAAATATATTCCCTTTAATCCCTACAAAATAACCTTCTCTCTTCTAACCCATGTATTTCATCATTCTTGCCATTTTTTGAGGAACTTTTGGAAGCTCCCTTTCCTCAATGTCTGTGGAAATTGCCATAAAATATATGGTGAATGCTACTGCTGGGTGCCAGTCAGTGAAAAGGCAGGGATGTAAAACTATCCAGTGTATCCTCAGCTGCCTTATTCACCCAGTCTGGGATACTGCTTGGTGTTGTTCTCTTCTACAGACTAGGAATAACCGTGAGAGGTGAATATTTTAAGTCTATTCAGGACATCAAGTTAACTACAGTAGTGAAAGCAGAGAGAATCATGCAGGAAGACACCTAGAGCTCCCTCAGAGAGTGGCAAGAGGGACGTAATAAATGCGTACGAAGTGAGGAGGAAGAATTTTGAATGTGATTAACGGCAATGTTTCTTTTGCTGTAATTTAAAAAATTTAATTATTCACCATTTACTTCAACCAGATTTTGTATGCATCAACTATATCAAACTTGTAAACAATGAAAAACTATACACTTTCAATTTGTATAAACGGTTTACTGTACAGAGTTTGCCATTCGAACTGATAGCAGCTCCATACATGTTCTGGTTATGTGTCTGTTGACTGCAACAAGGCCGTATGAAATATTTGCTTCTTAACAATGATCTTTTTGAAAGTACACTCTGTGATGTTAACACAAGAATGAAATCAGCTACCACGCCTTTCGAAATGTGCCCTGTGGCCAAATGACTCATGACTGTACATATATCTGCACATAAATATACTCAGGCAATCACATGTGTTTATGTGTATATAAATAAGTATATGTTTTCACTTATTTTAATTTCATCCTGATATAGTTTACATAGGAATAATATTTTCTCTTAATTGTGACTGATCTCTAGAAATGGAACCATTTATATCTGTATTTGAATGCAGTTATAGAATTACAGTTACAGTACATTTCAATATTCAGTTTCCTACCATACACAATCCCCATCTTTATGCTGGGTGAACATTGTTTTGGAGAAAGAGGTAGAATCAGAGGAAAAATTTATGAATTCTTTAAAGTCTTAAATTCATTACTTTTGAAGTAATTTTCAGTAAGAATTTTAATTCTCTCATATTTTTATGAATAATACTTTAATTTTAACTTTAAACATCATGAGTAAACTTGTTAAATATCCTCAAGCACTTTAGTAATGATATTTAGTTCTTACTCTGTGGGAAATAAGTCTCGCTATTTAATTCCCCTTGTTTATTTATTTTTGCTTTGCGTTACCTTAAAAAATACAGCTACTTTTATTTCCTCTGTCCAGCCTTCACTGGGATAGGAAAGGGAAGAATCTTTTGGTTTTCAACCTGATTTGTATTTCTTCATCTTAAATGGTCATATGTGTTTATTGACATTCGTGAGGTTAATTATGTCAAAACTCAGAAAAAAATAGTGGCGAGTATTTTCTGATGCATCAGTGATAAGCTAAATAAGCTCTTTAACATTTTGTTCTTCATGTAGCAAGGAGACTTAGAAAGATCCACGGAAAGACCTGCCTTCACACTTAAGACAAGGAAAACAAACCCCTCTTCCACTTTTCTACTTCTAAACACTGGGCATCTTATCCCAGATTCTCCAGTTTGTGCTGTGAGTAGAAGAGACCTTCCTATCTTCCACAAAGTCTGAATACTCCTGACACCTTAAATCTCACATCATTATTCTTGAACAGTGACAAACTAGCTGGGTGAAGGAATGAGAAATGGGCACCACAACATTCAGAACTAATGATGCATTGCCTGGAAAACCTGGACGTGAACTGTGAGTGGAAAGAAATCACAGCTGGTTCTGCAGGTGCAGGCCGGGTGGCCCCTGGCAGATGATTTTGAACTGTGTGAGTCATAGCTCTTATTATCTGAGCTGCAGCTGATATGGTGGGTTTTACTAACCTGGTAAGTGTTCACAAGGCATCATTAAGTTTTAATTAAGATTCACTTCAAAAGGAGGTAGCTGTTCAATCTAACTATTGGTTTAAATACATATATTATTTATGAGCTCTAAAGTGTGCACTGACACAGATCAATTTTGCATAATTCTTGAAGCTACTGGTAATATGATTTATGGGATTGAAAGCAGAAGTGAAATCATTCTTAAACAGTTTTGCCAGTTGTAGAAGTATATGCTATAAGCTCAAACTCTGAAAATAAATGAATTATGAATAAACTAGGTACATATTCTGCCGCATGATAGCTCTCCATTTTTATAGGCAAGCTGCACAAAATCCCCATATCCTTTAAATGGAGGAAAGAAAGACTAATTCTAAGTAAAACGAAAGACAACATCACAGCAGGTGATCAAGGTTACCATCAATAGCAAAATGTTATGTTGATAATATATAGTCTCAATACAATTTGAGGGAAATATCATATTTCTGTGTTTTCCTCCTCCAAAGGCATGAATAAACTCTCCCCCATTTGCTGGTGAGATAAGCACCTAGTGGGAACCACATCAAGGACATATTACATATGACCTGTCTCCTCTCAGCTGTCAGGCCATCAGAGCCATCCAAGAAGATGCTATGAAGACATGAAGAATTAACATAACATGAAAACCTCATCTATACAATTTTGAACCAATAAGAATCTTACATCCAATCTAAAGAAATCTGAATGGGATATGGGCTTTAGAAACTAATGTAGCAATATGTCTATACTGGTATGACCAGCATATCAGCCCCTGGTGTCACAGGGTGTGAGATACATGCATGGGAACTCTTTGACATTGCCACAATATTTCTGTAAACCTAAAACTATTCTAAAATAAACATATATATATATATATATATATATATATATATATATATATATACATATATATATATTAAAAAACAGTTATAAATAATAGAAAACTGTGGACTCGGCTTCATCAGATGTGAGTTGGCATCTGAAATTTTGCGTTTATAAAAAGTTCCAGATGCAGTTCGGGTTATGTCCAGGTAGTTATTCTCAAAGGGCGATGACCACGATGGCAGGATCAACATCACCTGGAATCTCTCAGAAGTGCAAATTCTTACCCTTCAGTGCCAGTGAATCAGAAAGTCTAGAGATCAAGACAGCAATACTCTTTATAGCCACTCCTCCAGGGCGCACAGGCTTGCCAACGTAGGAGAGGTGTTGATCAAATATCTCAAGCTACTCGTCGGTCCTTTTCTTCTCTTTTTTGTCATTATTTTTCTCTTGAATAGGAATGGGACATAACTTGGATGTGAGGGAATACTTCTGAATGCTTTGTACATTAAATTAATTGTCACAAACGATTTCACTTTTTATCTCATTTATAATTGAATTCAAACACAAAGTAGTGAATACACACAGCTTATCATTTGCTGTCGAGTCAACACTTCAGGCAAGCTTCTCAAGTCTGTGGGAGCAAGTGAGAAGCCTGACATGTACATGACTTAAGGAAGTATAAATGATAAACTAATGTTCTTTGTATTTCAAAAACAGTTAAAGATAAAAGTTTAAAGTGCATTGCTCTCAATTGTTTAATTCCAACCCAGGTATATTGAGACCAAGAGTTTCCTTTTGCACATTTGTTGTTTACTTGAGTTACCAGATAGATAAACACTAAATCTATGTTTTGTGAACGTATGGCACAATATCATTTACTACCTGCTTTGACTATATGAACAACCTATTCTCTCTATTTTTATGGATTTTCTGTTTAATATTATGTTTGGTGACTTACATGTTAGTACATCTATGAATGTATTGGAATTCCACAAAAGTCTGTTATGGAAGTAGAGTACACCTCTGGCTTTTTCCAAGTAATTGTGCTTTGCTAATGTTTTCAAATAGAAATGATGTTAAATAAGTTGTACAAGTGTTGTCTTATATAGGAGTTATAATTTCTATGGGACATGTACTTAGGAAGAAAAATGCTAGACTAACCTTATGCCACTGTTTTACCTTTCTAGATAGTGTCCACATTTCTTCTTAGTGCTTATTTAACTTTTCCACTTAATAATTTTTGAGGGTCATATTGTTTTTCACACAGCATTTGATTCTCAAATTATTTATTTCAGCTAGTGGTAAGAATTATCTTATCACAAATGTCCTCCCATCCAAGTACTGACCAGGCCCGACACTGCTTAGCTTCCGAGATCAGATGAGATTGGGCGCAGTCAGGGTGGTACAGCCATAGACCACAAATGTCCTAAGTAATTAACTGGATATTGCAAAATTGACTATATTTTCAAACACTTGCTGACTTTGCTCTTTCCTTCTGTACAAATTGCTTCACCATATGTTTTGCCAAGTTTCATTTTGGAATATTTACTATCATATATGTAAGCATGTATATTTTATATTTTAATATACATTTGTGTGTTTGCAGCAAATGCATTGTACACGGTACGGCATGTATTTTCAGTTTTCCTTTTGTCTTTTGAGAAAGAGAAGATTTTAATTTTGTATAGGTAATTTTATTATCTTACTTAGCAATTTTTATCTTTTTTCTTCTTTCCCTAATTCCTCCGTCCATAGCTCTTTCTTTGTTAGAGTAAGCTATAAGGTTTGTTCTTGGGTTTTTTGTTCATTTGTTTGCTTGGTTTGCAATTCAGAAAGCAAAAGTGAAGTCACAGCTGTTTAGTGGTGAAAGTTAGTGCAGGAGGCAGACATTAGCTCACCATGTGGTTAAACCACAGGCTCCTCTGGCTGGCAAGAGACGTCAGTGAACTGCTTCACTTTATGCCTCCACTGCACATTAATCAGACCTACTTCAGTCTGGCACCAGGAGAGCCAACAAAAAGGATACCAGCCTCTCCCGCTCACCAGCTGTTTTGTCAAGGACAGAGAGAGTGAGAAACACAGTGCTCAGGTCATTGTGGGTTTTAGTCTTACCCTGCACCCCCTATTTCATGTGCACCCCTTCACCCTCGATGTAACTACATAAATCATAAAGATATTTATGGCCACCATAACCCATGGTCGTGATGCAATAAAGAGACACAGTGAGCCAGGCATGGTGGTGCGGCCCTGTAATCCTCTCACTTGAGAGCCTGAGGCAGGTGAATTGCCATAAATTCAAGCGAGCCTGGGCTAAAAAGTGAGTTCAAAGCCAGCGTGAACTATATACCGAGACCTTGCCTCAAAAAAGAAAAAACACATGAGAGAGGTGGTGAATAGGATTTACCAGTGTAGTAGAGAAAATGGTTTTACAGTAAATATTTTCAATGATTAGAAAGAATTCATTTCAAATATTGATAAAAAATGTAGTTCATAAACACATAAACCAGTATAAAAATATTATGAACTGAACACAATGTTATCTGCTGTATTTTGTGACTGTCAGCCCTGTAGGTTTGTTTATACTGACACTACCTCAAGCAGGTGAGCAATGCTTTGGCTTATGACAGCATGATAACTATTGCAGAATCAGGCAGTAGGAATTTTTCAGCTCCATTGCGATCTTATGGAATTGCCACTATACATCTTGTATGTCCTTGACCAAGATGTTGTTTCATGATATGTGACATTAATTTGTGATGAGCTCCATTTACATGTATATACATATAAATGATGCATATATACATATATTCATATTATACCCAAACTCCTGTATAAACACAGTGTATAACTAGATTATTTAAATGTTTCTGTGTTTGCATACAAATGCTAAATTTCTGTAGATAAAATATGTATCGTTTTTTAAATGAATTTATATTTTGACTTGTTGCTCTTATATAATTTTATGTTGTCTTTCATATGTTAAGGTTATACCTCACAACTTACTAAAGTCTCAGTCTTGTTTTTAGATTTTCTTGTCTTTACTAGTAGAGCATAATATATTGTGCAAATAAGAAATATTTATATATCTTTATGGTCTCCCTTTATTGTTTTCTTATTCTTGTCTCATTATTCATGTTGGTGTTTTGGTACAGGCTAGTTCAGTTACAGTGGCACCTCTGACTTCTTTGTAGTCTTAGAGAAAAGGTTTTTCTGTGATAATTGTACTTCACTCCATCTATCTTTTTTATTTTAAAGAGAGGAAAAACCAATAAAAGTGATACAGAATTTCAGAACAAGATGATAGCAGGTTAACAATGGTTATTATATTGCATATTGCCATCTTCAAAGTAGTTGCTCAGATTACAAGATACAGGCATGCAAAATTGGTAAAACAATATAAGCACTAACTCGATCTTCCAATGAATTAATAGAAATGAGTACTACAATTATCTTAGCTATCCTGTGTGTACACACATACACATATTATCTTTTGTTGTTCTTTTAAAATGTATTTTGCCTTCCTTCTCTTCTCTTTTCCCCAACCCCAGTTGTTATTTCCTTTTGAGCAGTTTCTTTCTCTTTCACAATATACATATTATACCTTTTGGACCTTATTTACTTTATAGCAGTACCATTTGTAATAGCTAAGTCTTGGAAACAACCCAAATGTCCACCAACTGAGTAATGGATGAAAAAGATGTGGTATTTTTATACAAGGGAGTATTACTCAGCTATAAAGAAACATGAGGTAGAGGCTTTTACAGGTAAGTGGATGCAGCTAGAGACCATAATAATAAGTGAAATGAACAAGTCTCAGGTGTAAACATCATCTCTTCTCCCTAGTGTAAGAAACTGAAAGGGTTCCACTCATCTAAAGGAGATTTCTTTCCTTTAGTATTTGGATTTTCAAGTAATCAGTGAGTTTAGACTTCAGTCAAACATGTATTCCACCTCTTGGCTTTATCAGCATGCCTAAAGTGTAGAGTCTGGAAGGACATAGCATGCAAGGATAAAACATCCGTGTCAATGGTGAACAAAACAGTGTCCTACAGGAGAGACGTTCCATGATTAGATGGACACAGCGTCTCATTCTCTACTTTAGGGTCTTGATTATATTTCATTTATCATATTTTTGGATTGCTATACTATAGATGACATGTTGATATCTATTTTTTACTGAACCAATTTCATGCCTTAATTAGTTTAATTATTTTATTCACCAATTTATATTTTCAATAGCTTTTCATTTCTAGGAGAGCAATATTTTCTTTCTTAGGCTACCAAATCTTTTTGACTTTTGTCACTGGTTGATAATAAAAATTGATATTTATTTAACTATTTAACTACACATTATAATTGTATTTCCGAAAATTCTAATATCTGATGGCTCTAGAGTCTAAGTATGCTCCTTACACCCCAGTCTTCTTCTGAGAGAATTCTGATGACTTGAATCAGGGCCTTATTTATCTAGAGTGTTTGCATTTATTATTTCTAGGTACCAGAGAGTTTACTAATCTGCAACCTTTTAAAATTAATTTAAATGATTCAGATATATCTTAATACTGAAGTAATATTGGTAGTGACAAGCACTAGGTCCACATTTTTGTGATTGATTCAATCAGTTCTTAAGGCCCTCAGACCTGGGAATGTAGTTGGCTGTCTTCTTCATTTGGAGGGAATAAATTAGAAACTGTGCATCAGATATTCAAATTCAAAATTTCCTTAAGTTGTTCCCTCAAGACCTTAAAATTGGGTGATTGGCCAGAAAAGCCCTGGTTTACACATTGCGCTAAGCTACTTTCAGTACATAAGAATCTGCTATTTAAAAAGCACATATATTTGGAATTATCATCAGTTGTCTTTTGGGCTCCAAATTGACAAAGAATTTAAGAAGGCCAAAAAGACAACTATTTGGCCTCAATAATAAATACTTTAGCAATAACAACACCTTAGTACCTCAATAATAAAAAAAAAATAGGATCATCAAAGATTTCACTTTATTAATGGGGAACAGATGTATTCACTTTATAAATACAATAAACATTCCAAAAGAGTTTACTGAAAAATGAATCCTTTACCAGGAGGTAGAATCAACCTTAAACCAAATATTATCAGGTATCTCTGGTTCTTTCAAAGGGAACCATACTTTGACCCACATATCAGCCAACTAATCAAAAACACCTCTCAGCACCTACGTTATTTATAAGAGCTGTGATCTACATCCAGAATCTCTATTTAAAGGGCCCATGTCAAAGATTCAGCCAGATCCTGGCTTACGTTTCTGCCACCATTATCCTACACTCTTAAATCCATGCCTATATGTGTCCTCTTGACCTCTGCTTGTATAAATTAGAAAATGCAAGTTCAGTGGGAGTGTAACAGACTTCCTCATGGCTCACTCTGAGTACTTCACTTTTAGGAGCGTTCTGATATTTAAACCTGCCTGTAGTTCTGTCTGAAGAAGGCCAGCACTGTCTTACTCGATAACTGTGTCCAGAGCGGTCATTACAATTTCCATGAGCAACTCAGGATTAATTTCTTCAGGTGGGGGTTGAGAGGCCAACATCATAGGGTTTAGGAATGAGGATGCCTCTGACGTTGAGAGTGGAGAAATGTTTATCTTAGGAAAAATATTCTGATCTGAATTTAGGAGTCCAGCGTCCCCAGCCTCTTCAGGTTATTCCCAAACATCTCCATCTCAGTTGAGGGGATACCATTCTCTTGTTGTCCCTGCCTTCACGTTAAATGCAGGTACCATTTAAACCTGAGCATTAAACTTGTGTTACAATTTGGTCAATCACATTATGAAAGATTGTGTTTACTTTGCTACAATCTTAGCTCTGCGACTAAAGCAGAGAAGATGCTCCTTCAAGCCAGTCTCAGAAGGCTTTATATTGTTGGTGTGAGCTCATAATTTTCTGCAACACCCAGAATCATTATATTTCTTGCTCTTCCAAAAATATTAAAAAACATTGCATATAGTGCCATTAAATTCTCTGCATCTAAAAAGTGACAAATGAGAAAAGTCAACTGGATCTATGTTGCCTATGACTGTAGACAGCTTACACCACAGAGTGTCCCCTCTCTCCACAACATCAGAAGAAGAGGTCACACCGACCTGAGGCTCATCAAATTCGAACACCAACTCCACTAACTACTAAGCCACTGGGAGAACTATATGCTTAAAATTCTGTTTCTTTAGGACCACTCCTGATGCCCACATCCGTTTTGGTTAGCATTCTCTAGAGTAGCAGAAGCAATAGAAAATATACTAATGAAAATGAAAGATGGATTTATTATTAGGCTCACAGAATCAGAGGTGCAGGAACACACATGGCTGTCTACATGCTGAAAAGTGAGAGGATCCAGTAACTGCTCAGCCCAAGATGGAAGCCACAGAAACAGGAGTGATGAAAAATGCAGGACCAACCCAAAGCTGAAGGCCTAGAAGCTCACTGTGGAGTCCACCATGTGAGTCTGCATTAAAAAGCTGAAGAAAGAGGAGACAAGATGAATGTTCAAAGATCCTGGCAAAGAATCCCCCCCTTTAGCCCATTCAGACTACAAGCCTGTTGGTGGGTAGCACACACACTGGGGGCTAGGTTACCTCCCTCATCTCATCCCTCCATGCAGACACCCAGAGTGTGCTTTACTGATCTGTTGGGCACTTCTTATTCCCCTCAATTTGATGTGCAGTGATTAAAGGTCACAAGTCATAAGGCAAAATTTTGAAGGAATTTCAGTTATTGGTAATTTTCAAGTTTGAATAAACAGGATTTCTAAACCAGATACAGATGGTTCTTGGTTTTACTCAAACAAAATTCTTACACTTCTTAATTTCAAAGTAGTACATTTGAAACTATTTTATGTTATAAAGATACACAAGCAGTAAAGAAAATAAAATCCAAAAACAATGAGAAAATCATATTTATGCTAATTTGGTACTGTAAATGTAATTCTCTAATTGTCATAGCACAAATGCTAAGAATTTTATAGGCAGTTCCTGGGCTACCATACCTTTAAAGAGGATGTTTCATGGAAAAGTTATTTTGTATGCATAAATCCAAGCTCACATTTACAAAATGAGAATATTCCTCGGGGATTTGGGTGAAGTTATGCAGCTTCTTGCTGACTATCCCTGCGGTAATTCACACTCTTCGGCTTCTACAGTACAGCTGTGAAGTCAGTAGGGAGTCATTCAATTATTTGTGATTTTTACACATCTGTCAGTTAAATTCAAGCATCAAATGCAGAATTGTACACATGGGGACCTTTTAGGGATTTGTGTCTCTCTCTCTGGAGGGTGTTGGATCTATATACCAATAAAATATCCATAATGAGTTTTTCCATCTGTAAGAGATATATATTCATTTCCTACTATTACTGTTGTTCTATCAGCCCTGACATTTTTGGAAACAAAAACAGGTCCTACAATCAAGAATGAACTGAAAATGATCCTGCAGATTAATTTGGCATCTTTTTCTTAGAAAATATGAGATTTCTGAGCACATTGTAACATCATAATGCATCCTGGCTCTTTAATTTAAAAGACTTTAAAATGAAAGATGATGTAAAATTAGATGGAAATTCTTCAAATCTGCACTGTTTTGGGTAGGATGTTTCAAAATGAACTAAGCATTTTAGAAATTTGTGGTCAGGTACAACACACTAATTGTACAAAATCACTTGTAATGAGATTCTTCTGGAATGCCTTAATTTCAGAAAGAATAGTTTTGTTAATTTCTATGCCTAAAATTTAACACATTAAATCATCTATACTATAAAATTTTGTTTTCTGTGTAATTATGAAAAATCACAGATTATTTGTTCTATACAATCAACTTGAAATTGAAAGACAGATTGGCTTCCAGTTCTAAAATTGAAATTTTTAAATAGCAACAAGATATTAATTCTTCCTACACATGCCTATGTCATTTCTTACTTTATTTTCATCTATATTATAGTCTAACCCTATATAGTAAAATATCATAGCCTAGGAAAGTGACATTAACATATTAGCCTTCTAATTAACAAATTTATACCTAGATTAGTGGCTCATCCATTAACAATGCTTTTACCTGAATTTCAGTGAAATGAAAAGACCTCTTGGTATTCTCATAAATGGGAAATGAGAAAATATGTGCATATGTGTTTGAACTAGCAATACTAGGACTGCTAATACTGTTGCTGTGGTGAAGGAGCCAGGGTGCTGGTGAGTCCCAAGTGTCAAGTTTCTTTTATTTTATTTTAAAAAAATAAGTCAATGAGTCACACAGATACAGAAAGTGTGCAAGCAAAATTTATTGAGGTAGTAGGAGCGGCCAAGTGGAACAAACTTACCGAGAAAGAGAATGGGCAGGAACCTAGAGTACAGACGTGGAGGTCTGTGTTATTTCTGGTCAAGAGTCCAGTACCAGCATGCCGTGCCATGTGTGTGTGTGTGACACTCACGCTGAGTCTAGTCCTCATGTGAACTCCACACATGCTTTCCCATCATCCACCCAGTTGTAACTCTCCTTGAGGTGCAACCCATAAGGCTGAGTAGATGGTGAGTTTAGATGCAACAAAATGGTACTTACAAATATTCGAAGGTGTTCTTAGCCTGTACCTGAGTTGGGATTTCCCTGACAACTGATTCATGGGTTACTTTTTTGACTTTTGGCTACGGTTCGGGAGTTATAAAGGGTGCCCTTGGGCAGGACAAGCACTCTTAATTATGGATGGGGATGTGTTCCTTTGCCCATGATTAAAAGGAGAGTAAATCCTGGGTCTGTGCCATTATTCTAATCATGAGAGTCTCCTTCCAATCACTAGTTAATATTGACAGAATTAGTGCTATACTTTTTAGATCATTTCTGTGATCAGACCATATCTAATACCTAGATGTAACCTTAACTGATGACCCTTAAGTCTAAGATAAAATGACCTGTTTGGTGGAGACTGAATGTCATTTCCTCTTAAAATTCATATACTGAAATTTAATCCATAATGTGATGGTATTTAAGAGTGGGGACTTCAGGAGTCAGTTAGGGCAGGAGGGTGGAGTCTTCATGAATGGGAACACTGACAGTAAAGCAGAGACCTCAGCAAGCTCCCTTGTGCCTTCAACTACATTTATGACGCTTTCAGAACAGATTCATCTTTTGACCAAGAAGCAGACCCTCACCAACACTGAATCTGCAAAAGTGTCACTCATGGAGGACTCTGCCGCTGGAACTGTAAGAATATTTTGTTGTTCTTTATAAATCACCTAGTCTATGATATTGTCATAAAACAGCCCATAGTGATGCGGATGCCCTCTGTAAAAATGCAAGAACTCTCTATACTTTTTCTTTAGGGACAACATATATTACCTTGGCGTTATACTTAGCTATATGAGCCAGACCTTAACTTCCATCCTTCCCTAAAATATAAGGACTTACATCTTAAAGATGATTGGAAGAAAAATTCAATTGTTTCAGGAAACAATAGATAAATGCCAAGATCTCTCTAAAGATTACCAGTTTTAACTAGTAAAGTTTCTGTAGGAATTACCAATTTAATATTGTGTGTTCTAGGGATAGTAATTCACAGAATCACACAACTAACCATGAAATGCTCAAATTTAATGGAACTTGTTCAATTTCTGTCCAAAAAAATTAGAGTGGCCCAACAGTGTGACATAATGTTGGAAAACTCTCCTGAAGTCAAGCAATATAGAAAAACAAAGGTGGATATTTTTGGGAGAAAAATCTGCATAAGCCTCTCACAAATCTGTTTTTCACATAAGGCATTTACTACTATTTTTCTCTGGGAAATCTTTGCAAGAACAACTATGGAGAGAGCTGCCTTGAAAGATACTATCTCTTTTAGGAACAAAGAGGACATTTTCTTAAGCTGGAAAATGGAAAAAATGCATGCTCTGAAGAAAGCAGAAAGGTTAACATGCATAATAAAATATTTAAAATTCCATAAGTTCAGAATTTCTCCATTTTGAAACAATCTGCACCACCTGAGCAAGTGCTGTCAGGCACTTGTTCTATTACGATAAAGAGACTGGGGCTTGGGGACCAAGCACGTAATTCTTGATATTCAGGCTTTTGTTCTTGTTGAGAATAATAACATATTCTCTGTTTTGGACCAAAGAAATTGACCTGCTAACAATATGCAAAATGGGGTATAGCACATGTATTTATTGTATATCACATAATGTCAGAATCTTTGCAGGTCTGTGAAACTAAAATGTTTACCTTTGTAATTCAAGTACAAAAAGTTGCATCAGTTTACCACCACCCTGCATTGTCTCAAAAGTCTAGCACAGTACTTGACTATATTTACCACTGTCTCATTGATTTTAGATGACAAGTAAAAGAATTAATTGTAAAATTAAAGACACACTATTCTACCAACATTATACTAAGTATTAAAGAACAACACATCTAGACAATCTCAACTATGAGATTATAATGGCATGGGCAACATAGACTGAAAAGGGATTTCACTGTTTCCCAAGAACAAAAGTTCAAAATTAGAGGAAGGGAAAAACACAGCTGTATTATTGTTATAGAAGTATGCTCAATAAAAATCTACGCAAGTGTAGACAGGACACTACCTGAAAAATGATACAATTCTAGATTGCACTGGATAGTCCTATAAACCAGGACAATCTAGAATTATTGGTCAATAGCTTGTGGTGTCCACCTGAGTTGCTATGTGATACATGATAAAACATTGTTCAGTTGCAAAGAAATAAAAAATATACTGTATTTTAATTCACATGCAGAATATAAAATGTCATCTTCAGATTACTGTTATGTTACTGTAGTATGTCAAAATCATTATTTTATTGTTAGAATTAAATGAAGATCAGGGTTGTATAGACAATGATTTAGAGAATGAAAAACTATTTCTGTAAGCTTTTTCATGTTTTTAATGAATTCAATGCCTACTGAGAATTATTGCCCAGAAAAATTAATGGGTTTGACTGTAAGAGTATGGTATACAGTCTTTAGGATATTCAAATGTCTATCCATACAAAGCAAAATTAATGGATGTGAAATTACACTGTAAAAGTCTGAAAAGTTATATGGCTGCTATGAAAATTTTTATCACAATACATTTGTATTGCTATTATATGTTTCAGTACAACCAAGTGGTCATGAAGGTTGCTGGGAGTTTATTTGTCCAAAGAAATTTTGCAGAAATTTAATTTAAGATGCATTATGTAACGATGATGAAGATGGATATGTGAGGATATCATTAGTTGTTGTAACACACATTGAGAAACCAAACTCTGTCAGAAGACTTCACATAAATTTTGATGAAATATGAAATACACTGATAAAAGATATATAACAAATGTACTGATGCTATTTACTAACAGAATGTGCGAAATTTAATTAATATTGTTTTTTAGCAAAGAAACCTGTGATCCATGGATTGGAGATGCATGTAATTATTTCTTTGAATGTCATAAAAACTATTGATGTGTTAAAAGAATCTATTTCCTGATTAAAGTAACTTTTTTCTCTAAGAAACAAAAGCGTGTAGCACTTGAGAACTCCTATACCATATCTGTAGCTCAGTGTCTTCTAATGAGATTAGAAAAAAAATAAAAAATATCTGTAGTCTGTGTTTATTGTTGTTTTAGTCGTACCTCAAGACTACTCCCTTTGGAATTATTATTAAAGTTTTACATTTTGGGGGTAGGGATATAGCTCAGTAGAATAGCACTTGCCTGGCAAGCACAAGGTCCTAAATTCAATCTCTGGTACTGCCAAAAAAAAAAAAAAAAAAAAAAAAAAAAGTTCTACATTGTAAATGTCAAATATTTGTCTGTAACTGGACAATCTTACCATAAATGCTATACAAACTATAATTTGTTGAAAGGCAGTGTGTATCTTACTTGAATAACAAGATGATTTCGTATTATTTCAGGGTTCTTTAAATGTTATACTGCTTTGAGAGAGAGGAAAGATGAGGAGATTCTCGATATCACTAAAAGAGAACACAAGATACCACTTCCTACTCTAAGTTCAAATCAGGACCTTTGTGACTTGAATTTCCGGCTTTTCTGGTTTGCTGAGAAATGGGGGAATTGGAGTCTAAGGGCTTTGGCCGGCATCACTTGATAAAGTTTTATAATTTATTGACGTATTTACTTCTCTATGTTTTCATTCCCTGATCCATTTCCCCAAAGATTAAAGGAACAATATAATGTTTTTATAAAACTTATAAAATGAAATAGGGAGGATAAACAATTGTTTTACAAAGCATAGAGATATTTTTCTTCAAACGATCATCTGCTAACATGCAATACACTCTCCTACTTCAGTTTCTTAATATTTGTTCACATTATTTCTTTGTATTCCTCCACCTCCATAGCATCAACATCCAAAAGGAAAAATTATCTGAAATTCTGGAGTCTAAATTTGACTCATCAGTGAAACACACTAGTACCTGTGTGTGCTTTTCCCGCTGGCATCTTGGCAGGTGAAACAAATTGACCCCTTCACTGTAAAATAAATCACTGTGAGAAAAGAAACGAAACCATCTCTCAACTCAGTCCCCAGCACTGGTAATTCCCTAAGCCAAGCTTCTCTGTAATTGCACTGTTGTCCTTAGGGTCATGTGTGTTCTCGCCGTTCAGTCTGAGTTGATGATCACATCATACCACCCCCAGCCAGTATCCAGAAAAATGGAGGATTTTCCATGTCTTTCCCTTATCAAGTCCATGAGATTTGTGCTCAATTTCTCCACCTTACTCCCTCGTAATTTCCTCATACCATATGTTAACCTGAAATTACGGTATTTACACATTTTCTTGCTCAGTTATTTTCTGTCTTTGTTCTAGGAGAACTAGAAACTACAATAAAGAAAAGAATGGCTTCTATCATATTCCCTCTGGAATTACGAGGTCGAGAATATTGTCCATCACACTGTAGGTGCTTCATTTAATGTAATTTAATCTTGGAAACCTATTTTATTGTAACTTAGTTAAAAATGAACTAGTTGTAGGTGAATGAGTCTAATTTAGAAAGAAAGGATTTTTTCTGTGCCAACAGTTTTAACACAGAAATTGAAAACTGCCTTCAGTTTTGCCTCTCAGGAAACAAAAAATTGGCACTTGATAAAAGAAGCTATATTTACTTTACTTAGAAGCATTTCCATTTAAATTCTATTGAATTACCTGAAGCAGCACAGCATTTTCAAGATACAAGTTTTTAAAACGTTGCGTGCATTTCTCAGGCCAGATTAAAATTCTCACCTTTACGTGTGCAACACATTGTGAGTCTGCTAGTTATTGAATGCAGTTCTGTTTACCTGATCTGATCGTTAATTACGATTTACCTGAGAAAGCTGATGAACAACATTGTCTTTGCTCAAGAAACTTATCTTTGAGTAGATTATTTGAGTATAAAAACAAAGTCACTATTTTAAGCCAAAATGTTTTGCAGAGTTTTTCTACATGCCTGTGTTTGTGATTATATTTATCAAAGAGAAAGGATGAGAATCGGGAATGCAGAACACTAAAGAGAGAGATGAGCAAGAAGAGGAGGAAAGATGAATCAGAGACGGAGACCAAGGCTTGCAGTCTCCAACTTCTGCTCATGCACTGTAAAACGCAGCTCATGAAGTTCTACCTCACAGATCCCCTGCCCATGCTCTTCCTGGAATATAGGGGCCTTAATGCGCACTTTATGAAGCTTTGTTAGCTTTCCTGAGATGCCAAATGAAGGGCCATTACATTGCCACAGTACAGAAAACTGTCACCAAGGGCTGCAGATTTTTTTAATTGCCCTTTCCTCAGTGGGTGCCTCGCCTTTCCTGCCCATTCCCTCTCTCCAGACACCTTAGCTGTCCTTATTATTCATTCACACTCCGGATTCAAAGCTGAATTTCTTCCATTCTCCACCAAAAATGAGTCTTTCTCACAAACTGTTTGCCTTGTACTATCATGGAGCCATAGAAGAAAGTTATTTTAATGACTCTCTTCAGCCTAGGGAAATGGAAGGAAGAAATGAAAGTTTCAGAAGTCTCTTCCCATCCGCACAATCTAAGTTCTTAATCAAAGAATAGCATGGTTGTGAACTTACATGTATTTTTGTGTTAGACGTTATCATGCAATCAAAGGACATGTAGGAAACACAGATGTACATTTTCACATTTTATAACCAATAAGAACTCTAAGAAGTGCTATGAAATGGCTTTCTGGAATTTTCCTTATCAATTTCCAGCCACCAACAATCATAGAGGCAATGTTGCTACTTAAAATAACATTACCTGTACCTCTCATTAGCAGGGAAGCCTTTCCGGGAAGTACACACATTGTTCTCAAAGCCCAGGGATTTGGCCTGCTTGGGTCGGTACCATAGCTCATGGCCCTGGAATGGACGAAGTATGCCACCCTGGTCTTCTGTGTTCTCTGTGAGGTGTGCTGCCTGAGGCCACAGAGCCTTTCTATCCCAGAAGTTCAACCATCGTGGTTTCACTAATGGAAACCCTTTTGATCTCTTAGCAGTGTTTAATTCTGCTCATGAATAACATTCCAAACAGTAAACTACCTGGATTAACAAAGTGTAGGTTTATAAATAAATAGTAAGTTTATAAATAAATTTTAAAAATCAAGAGTTCAAAAATTAGTAAATCCAAAGTGAAAATGTATATGTACAAATGTGATGTGTGGAGCTTTTGGTACGAGACTTTGCATAAGCTCACTGAAATTTCTTGACTTTATGAACTAGATATTTATTACTAGTAATGAATGAATTGACTCTCAGAGTTAAGGTCAAAATATGGCTTCAAATCTGCAACTACTTTCTGATTTTCTCAATGGATGTTAGAAGTAAACTTTTTAGAAAGAATTCATTAAAAGCAAACATATAGGAAGAAACTACCATTCATTTGAAAAAAAATTTTTTTCATCCCTACACTGGCAGTTCAAAATAATGTTCAGTTGAATTACAAATATTTTATTTGCAAAAGCATTAAATTATGACATATTTGGAAAGGGATCCAAATTTACATAAAGCCAGTGTACCATCTGATCCATACATCAGGAAATGAACACCTTGTCTGCATCAGAGGACAGTAATAGTCCCCTAAATGCTCCAAGGAAACGGTTCTGCAATAACAGGAGTGTCATCTGGGAACCCAAGTGAGATTCAGATGAACTCATGCTTCCATTCTCTGAGACACATTTTTAAATTACATGTTTTCATTCTTAATTTACTAACACTTAGAATTCAGTGTAGCTGATCATCCTGAATAATTTCTAGCAGGATAATCCCTTGCTCAACTTCTGAAATTGAAGCTTTTAAAACAGATAAAATCAACTAACTTGGATTCCTAAGACTGTGTTTCTTCTACACCAGCCTGAAACCTCAGTCTTTCATCCCCATTCCTATTATTAAATACCCTCCGCTACTGTTGACAGTGTTAACAAAGAAAATCTATCAAAATCATCACACACCATATGTTTACAGTCTCTGTGCAATAAAAATACTCCCCAAGAGCAAGAAAATTTAAACAAACTCCTGTGTGCACAGCATGTCAGACACTGTGGTCACAGAATTCAATCGAGGCTGCGTGGAAGGAAAGTTCATTCTCTTTACCGTCACTCCTCACCGGTAATACAAGAGCCTTTCCGAGAAATGTGGCCATGTTCTCTGTTGTTTGTAATTTTTAAGAATTTATTTAAGAAAAAGGGACCCTACAGATAAGATTGAAAGCACACTGTGGCCAAAAAGAAATTGTGTCTGTAAAGTGTGAGTAAATCTAATTAAATCCGGAAAATAAGACTGAAATTTCCTCGTAATGATAACTATAAAAATAGTAGACAATAAAATTCTGTTAGTAGGGCACAGAGTGGAGTTATTTTAGGGATAGTAGGATAGGACCACTGAGTTGTTTGAGAAGAGAATTGAGAAACATGTTCGCCTTGACTTTTTAGTGAAATAGATATAATTTCAATAATAACCAGATAGAAGTGGAGTATAAATTCTTTAACTGTCGAGACATTATAGGAGACACTATAAGAACAGCAATCTATTTGACAAAAAATAAACATAATGACATCATGTACTGGCATAAACCCTGACAGATCAAACACAGCAACAAAGTGAGGAACTGAACTTAGTCTTTCCATATTATTGGTGAATGTCTGGAAAATTCCAAAAATAGTACTAAAACATACAATACAGTAAAGAACCACAACATGATAATCTCAGGCAATATATAAAAATAAATAACTTCCAAATATATAGTAAGCTATATTTGAATGGAAAGTATGTTTAAAATTTTTGAAGAATAGCATATCACTTTAACAATGCTTTGCAAATTGAGAAAAAAATTATTAAATCTGATTTAAAAGCAAAGGAAGTAAGGTTAGTTGTTGTAAAGATTGCAAACTACAGAGGGAATTCATATAAAGTAAAATTTGTAAAATCTGAATATAAGTATTGTGTGAAACATGTATTTAGGAAGTGAATATAAATAAAGTGTGAATTTTTAAAAAGTTATAGAAATGATATAGAGTGAGTCTCAGTAAAAGACGGCTTTTGAGGAAAAGGTGGATATTATCAATGAAGGATATAGGACCTTCAAGTGCACATAGCATTATAGTAAAATGCAGCTAGTAATGTTTTATTAATTGATTCTATGATTACTAATACTTTGAATATTTAAAATGTTACATGAGTTTTTAACTGAAACAGTACATATATATTTTTTTCATGTCATTCTGAGAATTAGTAGTTATAAAAGTACACCACGTGCTACAATCAGAATAATTTATTGTTACTGAAATTATGGTGATGTTTATACATATTTAGCAAGGCTTCTTTAAAAATGCAATGTTTTGCTAATCCTCCTCCAAGCCCATACAGTAAATTACATTTCAAATATTAAAACATAACTTTGCTCATCAATATTTTAGCATGTTTTCCAAATGTAGCATTAATAATGTGTCAGTATCAGAAAGTCTCTTTTTTGTGGTTTTAAAAAATTACTTTATTTTCCCCTGTTTTGAATTTAATTTTCACTTATCGAAGTTGATACTCTTTAATTAATATCACATAGATGCTATTGGTCACTTCATTTAGGTGCATTTGTATTTTGTGTTCTAATGATAATAAATACCAATTTATAAGGTAAGAAACAATCGTAAATTTGTAACTAATCAGGACCTTGGTATAAATGAAAATTATAAATGGCTGAAGAATAAGAGAAAAGATTATAGCCAAAGGCTAAAAGTTAAATAATGACAAATGTAAAGACAGAGCTTCATAGTTATTCTGGGCCTCCCACAAAGTTCACATCAGCGCAATCCAAGTGGGTGAAAAGATTCAACAACAGTACATTTTTCTTGCTCTTTCTTCCCATGATTTGCACGATATGTATATCTTTTTTCTGTAAGTGTTTTCAATTATACAAGATTTCTCAATTTGGATAAAGGGAATAATTTGGGAATTTATAGACTCTGAAGGAATTCCACTCTAGCAGTTGATTAATGCATCAAATAAATTTCTATCCTATTCACTTATTTAATCATTCTTTAAAGAATCATAACTAGAAAGTTAATATATATTACTAATAATTTCCAGAAATGTAAACAAAATTTATGCTTTATATACTCAGAAAATAAAGGAAATACAGTTATCTTGGATCCACAGAGTCTATTGGTAGGTACTACGGAAAATGATTTTTAAAATACATGAAAACTTATTTTAAAAATTCAAAAATTATAATAAAATTGTAAATATAGTATAAAGTAAATTAGTAAAGGTAAAATTGAAAGAAAAGTGGACATGAGACTTGCATGAAACAAATAACAAAATGACAGGTACAAAACAAATACACTAGTGGTACATTAAATGTGAATGGATTAAACAATCCAATGCAAAGGCAGAGCTTGTCAGACTAGATTATAAAAAAAGTAGCCTAACTTACATGATATAATTAAATAATTATGTAAACATTCAAAAATTTACTACAATAAGAAACTTATTGTCATGGGTTAACCTTAAAATATTTCCCTTCACTGTGAACACCCTTATCCAGTTGCTTTTGCAACCTTGTGAATCAATCTGTAACTCCTTTCTTGAGTGCTTTTAGTCTGGCTGCAGTTTGAGTCACTATTGTTGCAGCCTCAATGCCCTGAACTGATTTGGAGTGCTTCCTTTTCATGCTTGTTTTGAATTTGGGGGAGAGCCAGATGTTCTACAGCACCCAGTTCTGATAAAGAAGGTGGATGGAGACCATAATGCTTTTCAGAAAAACTGTTTCCAGTAGATGGCACTCAGCAGCAGCCTTAACTGAATTTTAATCATATTCATAAAGATACTCAGAAAAAAAAATTTATAGAAATCGGTTCAGCAAGTGGGAGATACAATAGGAAAAGTGCATTCAAAGTGAGGAGGACCATTCTGAGGGAGATTTAAAAATTTATTTTCAAACATTCACTGTATATCTTGATCACCCATATACATATTTTTTTTCTATGAGATTGAACAGCTTGAAAGTAAACCATGAAAAATGATATTCCATGGAAGCACTCACCCAAGAAAAGGCTGAAGCTGTAGTAAACCAGACAAAATATTTCAAGCAAAATATTGTTTAATACAAAAGATGTTCATCTAAAGATATAGAGGAATATTTAAAATCATAGAGACATCAGTAAAAGGAAAATATTGCATATATTACTGAAAACGCACTAAAGAGAAAGAACTGGCTACCTTAAACAAAACTGACATAAATGAAGGTACACAACATATTTTTGTACTAGTAATTGGAGACTTCAATACCCTTTTCAATAATGTACGTAGCAACCATGCAGAAGAATAACCAAGAATAATAGATCTAAACAATGTTTAAATAAAAAATGCCTTTTGTATATCTATTGTACACTTAACCCCCCAATGTAAACACATATTCTTCCCAAATTATCATGGAACATTTTCACAAGCAGAATGAATATCAAACTATAAAACAAGCATCACCAAACCACAAAGGATAACAATCATACCACACATATACTCCCACCACAGTGAAATGCAAATAGAAATTACTGCCAAGAAAATAACAACTTTGTGGGAGCAACATACTGGTAAATAACTAATGGGCCAAAAACTAAATCACAGGACTCCAAATGCCTCCAATCTTCAAAGTGGGAGTCTATCTTAAGCTTCTAGGAAGGTGACTGTTGGTTAGACCAGTTTCTATAGCTTGAACACTTTATCAAATTTAAAGCCAGCTTGTCCTCTCTTTGAAGTGCTGAGCATTATGAATCATGAGGCAGACTCAGAAGCAGAACCAACATTATCAGTAAAAGAAAACCAAGAAAAAAAAAGTAAAAGTCTTATGGTAACAAATCAAATGATGACTCATAAAGAGCAACACAGAAAAGAAAAATCTTTGTGGTGTTTTTTTTTCTTTATCTCTCTGCTATATCTTCCATGGCACAGTGATAGACTTGGAGGCATCTAATTCACAGTGAAGGACCCCAGTGACAGTTTCTGGAGAGAAGAGAAGAGAACACACTTGCAACCTTCTGTATTTTTATACTTTAAACTCTTTCAAGACCACCTGAATAATTTATTGGCAGATGCTAATCAGTCAGTCATGTAATTCATAACTCAGACTGGAAAAAAACAAAGATTGCTGTAAAATTTGGCAAGATGAGTAAAATCTCAAAGAAATCGCTGGATCAAAACATTAGGTTTTTTTTTTTTTAATTGTTTTAACATTAGGTTTTAGAGATACAGTAGACTTCCTGACCCATGTGAGGAAGGGTGAAGGTAGTATTTTGTAGAAAATAGGACTATTTAAAATCATTCAGAATTAGAGGGTAGTTTTAAAAGGCAGGTGTATGTCAGAGCAAGACATATCCTTGACAAGTGCTTGAGAAGCTCTTACGTGGTTTTCTCTCCGATTGACGCCCAGCCTTACTGCATGCATGAATGATAGCTAAAGATTGCTACAATATAGAATTTGCATTAGTTCCTGTTCAACTCATTTAGTATGATGCTCAATATTATGTAATATGTATAGAAGGACATACAAATGCACTTACATTTGGATTTATGAGGTAAATTTACAGTGGCCACCAACAGAGTCAGGTAGGGAAGAGTGAAAAATGGCTGTGCTGCATGTAGAAAGGATCCAATTGAGAGTCAAAGACCTGATGGTAAATCTATCTGATTTCTTCTCTCATTTCAGCTGCAAACCATGGACCATTTAAAAGAATACTGCTTAGCTTCCATGTGTTTCATAGTTTATATGGTTTCTTTTCCCATTGATTTCTAGTTTCATTGTACTGCGATCTGATAATATGCACAGGACAATTGCAATTCATTTGCATTTACTGAACCATGCTTTTTGGCTAGTGTGTGGTCAATTTTGGAGAAAGTCACATGTGCTGCTGAGAATAATGTATATTCTGTTGTTGGATGAGGGCACTCTCTAGATACATATTAAATCCATTTGTTCAGAGGTGTCATTCAACTCTGATATTTCTTGGTTGATGTTTTTGTCTAGATGATCAGTCAATTTGCGAATATAGGGTATTGAGCTCCCCCATTGTATGATGTTGGTGTTTATCTGATTTGTCATGCATGTTAATGTTTAATGAAGTTATGTGCAGCAGTATTTGGTGTGTGTATGTTTGTAATTATTCCCGTTGATATATTGCCTTAACTCATACACAGTGACCTTCTTTGTCTCTTTTAATCTCTCTTAGCTTGACATTCACTCTATCTGAAATTAGGATAGCAATTCCTGCTTTTTATGGGTTCCCAGTGCATGGAATATTGATTTTCAGCTGTTGATTTTTAATCTGTACCTCTTTGAATTACATCTATTTGAATCAAATATGCTGCATAATGTTGAGTTTTCTTACTTGATCAATTCTGCCAGTCTGTGTTACTTGATTAGAGAATCGAGAGTATTCACATTGAGAGCTATTACTGAGCAGTACTGACTTATTCCTGTGGTGCATTATTTTTCTTTTACTGACTTTTTCCTCTTTTGCTTACCTCCTCAGCCCTTCAGGTGTATTCATTCTTTTTGACTTATTCACAGTGTTGAATCCATTGTCTCTCTAAGATTTTCTTGATAACTTTTGTAATGGAGATTTGGTAGTCTTGAATTTCTTGATTTGCTCTTTGACATGAAAATACCTTATTAAGCTGTCAACTTTAAAGAAAAGTTTTACAGGATGCATAAATCAGAGCTGGAAGTCATTATCTTTAAGACTTGATGTACTTCACACGAAGCTCTCCTGGCCTTTAAGGTCTGAGTAGAGTCTACCGTGATTACATCGGGGTTACCTTGTATGTAATTTGTTGCTTTTCTCTAACAGGTTTTCAGATTTTTGTCCCTGTGATAGACTTCTGGAATTTTGCATATACTGTGGCATAGAGAAGTTCTCTTTTGGTCATGGTTGTTTTTGTTCTCATTTACCTGTATGCTTATTTCTTTCCCCTACCTGAGGATGATTTTGTCATGATTTCTATGAGCAGATCTTTTACTCCGTTCATGCTACCTTCTGATTTTTTCACTTATTCCAATTCTTCGTCTTTTTTTGTATCATATACAGCTGTAAGATCAATATTTTATTTTCTTTTACCATTTTTAAAGCATATTTGAATAGTTGATCTTTGAGGGCATTATTGTGTTCTAGTTCTGAAATTTTGTCTTCTGACTGATACACCATGTGGCTCATATTTTGAAAATTATTTTCAATTTCCTGAATTTGTAATTAAAGTATTGTCTTGTACTCTCATTGGTAAACTGGTCATTTATGTTTTGTGTTGTTGTGTGTACATCATCTAGCTTTCTTCACGGTTTCCTCTCACAGTTCTTGCACTTGTATTTATCAGGTCCATTATGTAATTATTTATATCTTCTCTAATCCTGCTGAGTGAGCTGCTTTCTATCCTCCCTCGCTATACTTTCTAGGGATTTAGGTCCGTGCCTCATGCTGTTCTGCCCTTTGGTGCCTCTCGCATTGATTGCCTTTGAGACCTGGGGTTTGCGGAGGTCTTTTGTTGCCTTTTCTTCCCATGTTTCTGTTTCTGTTAAATTGTTTTCTTTTGTGTTAAGATTTGTGGAGGTTTATAGTCTAAAGACTTTGTTGCTAATATAGAGATCTCTTTCGTTTATTTCCAGTGATGTAGTTTGAGTGTAGCTAACTAAAATCCTTTGCCCAAACTCCAAGATTCAACCACATTGGTTATTTTGGGAAAAGAGAATACAGTGTAATTAGTCCAGCAACCAATTTCTCTGGGAATGTTCTCTAGGATTGTCAATGTCAGACAGGCAACATGAGTACTGGCTTACAGAGAAATAGCAATAGTTATGTGACCCTATTAATATCAAGGGAAACAACTACAGTAGAATTACCCAAGACAAATTAGATATCAACACACCATAAGAGCCAGTTATGTACCACCCTTATTCCTAGAGAAGAACTTATCAATTGTGGTATTATCATTAAGACCATCCAGATATTGACTTAAAGCTAGTGTGTACTAAATGTAGCAGCTCTATCTCTGCTAATGGTAGAAAAGAATACAATAGTAATTTTATAGAGCTAACTATCAAACTATTAACAAAGCTTTGTGATTATTCTATTAAGTAGAGATGATACCAAAGGAAAACTATGAAACCATAAATTCTATGAAATGAGAAAGAAGACAGAGAAGTGTTAACAAAGGATCTTATTGAGGAGTAGAAGGATGTTGATAAAATTACATAACGTGGCACAAAAACTGGGAATAAATAGGAGTTTAAAGAAAAATAGGAGAGAAAGAAGTAAATTATACAGAGAACAAGAGAGAAATAACTGAGGCTGAAATTTAATAAGAAGAAAAGGAAAAAATAGAGAAATGAAAGAAGAAAAAAGATATTGGAAACGAGGATAAAAGAAAGAAAAAGATTATCCAAGCCTCAGGAAACTGGCAAAGAATGAAGAAGGGAAGAAGAAAAATCAGAAACAAGTATAAAACAAAACAAAAACATTAAATCAAATGAAAACCAACAAATGAACAAATTTTTTAAAAACAAAGAAAAACAGAACTTTATGATTTCAAGCCTGTAAATATATCCTGGAGGCTGTAGTTCTGTGCCACTTTCTAATTCAGTAGGTGAATCTATTCAGTGGGTGACATTTTCATACTGGTAGACTGTAGGGAGCAGCTGAAGCAGAAAATTGTTCACACATCCCAGGGAAAGGCAAGGCTGGTCCAAGTACAAAGAGCTCCTAAGGAAAGTCATGAAAACAAGTGTTTCAGCTCCAAGAACATGAGGTTCTCAGGCTCACATACTAAGTTTCTAGGCAGAGAGATTGAAATTAACATCAGTCTCCTGAGGGTATACATAAATGCACTACGGTGGTTGAGCAGTTCCTTTCTTTCCATGAGGAGAGAGGGCTCCACCTGACCTCAGCATTTGTCTCTTATTTTATTTCTAAATCCCCTAACCATTTTTGCCTGGGGAACATCAAGAGCTGCGCTGGTTTGTAGCACAAGACAAAGGAGGTAGGCATTGCCTGGATCCATAGTTTAATCATCAGCAAACTGCCAGTAGGATTAGGTTTGGCGCAGGTGCCGAACCTTTAAAATTTATAAAAAATCTCAGGCAAAACCTGGCCTCTGGCCATGCGACATGGCCCTGAATTTTCTAGCTTATGACACTCTGGGTATCACTTGCCAGCATGACCTGGACTCCCTGAACTTAGACATCTCCGGTGGTAGTCACTATAAAATTTAAACACTGGGATCCCTGAGATGAAACCAACTCACCATCTCATAGTTCCAAGTTCAGTTGAACTCTACCTGGAATGGTGTCCGTCCAAGAACTCTTACCAGTGGATACAGCAGACATTTGGATTGGAGTCACTCTCCAGCTCTTGTACTGCACAGAATTTCACTACTCTGTTCCACTAGTGCACTTCTCTCTGAAGACCTCTGGAGAACCCTGTTTTTACTGTATCTCTGTGTATTCCAGATTCAGTCTTCCTTTCTCATGAGCTAGAAGCTACCAGCTTGGAGCTGGAGAGAAAGTGCAGGTAGCCTTTCCCTTTTTCTACATGGTGATCTGTCTCTTCAATTGCTTTCTAGGCTTCAATTTTCCCATCAGATCTTTTCTCGGTCCCTGAAGTCCACTTGCCTCCTTATTTTTTCTCCAAGTTTTTATTTTCTTCTTCCTGGATTCTGAATATTAGAGCAGCTGATTTGTTACTGCTTAGTACTTTGCCATTTTCCAGGAACTTGCTGTGGCATGATACACTGGAACCTACAACACGCAAGGAAAGTAGTTTTAAAAGGGAACTTCATAGTAGTGAATTCGCACATAAGAAAAGCAGAATGTGCTCAGGTAAGTAACCTGATCCACCTCAAGGTCCTAACAAAGCAGGAAGAATCCAAACTGACAACTAATCTAAGGAAGGAAATTATGATGATCAGGGCAAAATTAAAGAAAATGAGACAAAAGCAAAAACAAAACAATACAAAGAATCAATGAATACAAAAGTATTAATTGTAAGTCTTTGAAAGATTTAGCAAAATAGACAAACTGTTAGCTAATCTTACCAAACTATGTCATGAAAATAACTGATTCCATACAATATGAAATGAAAAAGATCACATCATAAGGCATTCTGCTGAAATTCAGATTATTGCTACTTTGAGAACATTTTCCTAGATAAATATGAACTATCAAAACTGAACCAAGAGTATATAAAAATTCTGAATAAGCCAATATCCATCAGTGACTTTGAAGAAGTAATAAAATGTCTGCGAACTAAGAAAAGCAAGGTCCCAACAGATTAACTGTCAAATTCGACAGGAACTTTAGAGAAAAGCTAATGTCAGTACTCTTCAAAATCTTTAATGAAATCAAAAGCAAACCAGCACTCCCAAAGTCATTCCTGGAAGCAAATATCACCGATTCCAAAGCCAGAAAAGGATACAAACAAAAAGAGAAAGGCCAATCACTTTCATAACTACAGACACAAAAATCCTCAAGAAGACATTGGCAAACAGAATAAAACAAATCACCAAGAAGATATTACATCATGACCAAGAGGGTGTCATCCCAGGATGTAAGGATGGTTCAGCATATTCAAATCAATAAAGGTATGCATAACAGAAACAGAAACAATGACAAAAACCACGTAATCATCTCAAAAGACACAGATAAAGCCCATGACAAAGTACAACATACTTTCATGGTAAAATCCTTGAAGAAATTAGGTATAGAAGGACCTCACCTCAATTTGCTTAAAGCCATTTATGACAGCACAATGCCTGTCAGATGGAGAAAACCTGAAAGTTTTCTCCCTAAGTTCAGCAAAAATACAAAAATATATATTATCACCAATCCTGTTCAACAGAGTACTTGATTTTTTCTTTTGTTTTCAGCACCGGGAATCAAACTCAGGACCTTGCACTTGCCAAGCAGGTGCTTGTGCCACTGAGCTATATCCCTGGCCCTCAATAGAGTACTTGAAATATTACCAAAGCAAGGCAAAAGAAATAAATAAAAGAGATATGTATAGGTAAAGAAAAAATTATATTATCATTATTCGCAGATGACATGATCCTCTATTTAAAAGACCCAGAAAAATTCACCAAAAAAGTCTTAGCATTAATAACTAAAATCAGCAGCATAGCAGGATACAAAATCAAAATACAAACGTAAATAGCATTCCTGCATCAATAATATTCTTACCAAGAAAGAAATTAAAACAGTATTATTTACATAACATCAGGAAAAAAATACATACTTAAGAATTAATCTAATCAAGGAAGTGAAAGATCTCTACAATGAAAACTATGCTATTCTAAATAAGCAAATCAAAGAGACCATCAGAAAATGGAGAGATAGTCCCTGTTCTCTGTTAGGCAGAACCAAATTTTCAAAATGGTCTTATCTACAGAACTAATATACATATTTAATGCAGTCTCAATCAAAATAGCATTAACTTTCCAAACAGAACTAAAAGAAACTACCAAAATTCAAACGGGACAAAAAGAGACACAGAATAGGAAAATAAACTGTGCGCAACAAGAGCAAAACAGGAGCATCACAATCCCCATCTTCAAGTTATTCTACAAAGTTGGAGCAACAAAAACATCTTGGCAAGCCTTCACAGAGTGCAGGCCTACAGTCTCTGCACTTTAAAGACTGAGCCAGCATTGCTGAGTTCAAGGCCAGCTTGGGCTACATAGTGAGACTCTGTCTTTAAGAAAGTAGAAGGAGAAGGAGGAGGAGGAGGAGCAGGAGGAGGAGGAGGAGAAGGAGAGGGGAAGGGGAAGGGGAGAGAAAAAGAAAAAAAACAACAGCAAGGCATTGGTACATAAACAAACCTGTGCATCAGTGGAACAGAAGAGAGGATGCAGAAACAATGCCAGGCACATTTATCTCTCTGATCTTTGATGGAGGGAACAAAAATCACACATTGAATTAAAGATTATTTTCTTTAACAACTAAAAAACTGGCTATCCACATGCAGGAGATTGAATTTAGAATACTGTCTCTCATTCCATGTGATAAATTAAATAGAAATGGGTCAAACATCTAAATTTTGAGACAGAATTATTTAATCTGTTGAAAGATAAAATAGGTAAAAGTCTCGAAGGCACAGGCATAGGCAAAGACTTTCTGAACATGACCAACATTAATTGCAAAATAAACAATGCAAAGCACCAATAAGTGGGATAATATCAAGTTAGAAAGCTTCTGCACAGCAAAAGAAACAACCAATAGACTGAAAGATATAACCTACAGAATGTGAAAAGATATTTTCCAGCTACTTCTTGGACAGAGGAGAAATATCTTCTGTATATAAAGAAGACATAACAATAAACCTTAGTTCTTTCCCAAGTAAGACCTAATTAAAAATGAACAGCTGAAATGAACAGGCATTTCTCAGAAAAAGAGGTAAAAAAGCCTCATCAATACCTAAAAACTGCCTAAAATTTCTGGCCATTAAAGAGGTGCTAACTAAAACAATACTAACATTCCACCTTGATCCAGGAAGAATGGCTTATAATGAAGAAGTCAATCAATAATAAATGCTGGCAAGTCTACAAAGAAAAATGAAGCCTTCTCCACTAATGGTGGGAATATAGTCTACTACCACTACTATGGAAATCAGTACAGAGAGTCTTCAAATAAGAAAAACGAGAAATTCCATTTGACCTAGCTATTTCCCTTCTAAGTATTTTCTTAAGAGTTAAAGACATTATACTTCTGTGATATATGTATCCCATATTTATAGCAGTGCAATTCACAATTGCTAAATCTTGGTAGAAGCCTATATAGGGCTCAACACATGAATGAATAAAGAAAATGTGGCACTTCCATACAATAGAGTACTACTCTGCAATAAAGAAAAAAAACCGAGTCATTTGTAAGAAAATGGATGCACTTTGAAGTCATAAAGCATATGAAATAAGTCAGATAAAGAAGTTTATATCTTTCATATTTTTTTATATGAAAAAAACAAAGTGTAAGTAACTAAAGAGCAATGTAAAAGATAGATAATGGAAAATTAGAAGACAGATCTTTTGTAGAAGGGAAAGAGACCAAGGGACAGAGGGAGTAAGGGAGATGAGAGAAGGGAAGGAGGTGAAAGAAGAATTGACATGTGCTACGTACGTGTACTAACCCCCCATTTGAGGAATGTAATCATGCACACTGCAAACATGTATCAATAAAACATTATCCAGGAAAAATAAAGTAAGACTAGAAAGTTATCAGTCAGTAATATTGTATTATTTAAAATATGAAAAACGACTCACTGGTTAGATAAATCAGAACCCTGAATATTTTTGAGGATAATGATGAGGAGTCACAAGAAAAGTGTCTGAAAGGCTAACAGAATTCCACCACTTAATCCATGCTTATGGCATGAGTGATTTCCATTTGCATCAGTTGATTGAGCTGCACTGTCCAAGCTCAAATTTTCAACTGTATGTTATTCTGGTGTTCAATAATTTTCAAAAGGTACGGAAACATTAAAATCCAGTCTTTCATATGAACACAAGTAAATGTATACCAATAAAATATTAGCAAAACATTTGTGCAAAGCATGTCATAATTATATTGTATCTACTCATATAAGCTTAATTTAGAATTATGCTGCATAGAATATCAGCAATCAACTAAACAAATTAAATATGTTAAAACATGATTCTTTAGTAGAGAAAAATAAGTAGTTACAATGAGACCTCACCTTAAAGAAATAAAACTCAAGATGGGGATGTGGTTTAGTGCTAGAGTACTTCCAAGCAAACACTAAGGCCCTGGGTTTATTTCACAACCCTGGAAAACATTCAAAATTAATAGTAATAGAACTCAATTGTTTAGAGGGTGAAGTATGGCAGGACAGGTTTGAACAATTTCACCAGAATTCATGAGAAACATAACTTCTTGTTGGAAGAATATAATTTTGTAAACAAGAACAAGTCCTTCTAATTTTGAAAGAAAATATTTAGAAACATAATTCTATTAATATAAAGCATACATATCTTCCAAATACATCATGAAAAATTGAAAATTAAGTCAGTGTTTGGGAGAATAGTTCACAACATAAAATATTATTTGTGTTATTGATTATTGCCTGTTATAAATGCATACTTTCCAGAAAAATATAATCATAAGGAGAAATAAAAAAATAAAGGAAACTATATGGCTGTTAAATGAGAAAAATATCATTTTTCATAGTTGCAGGAAACAAATCGTGCAGGTCACTTTTGATAGAGCGATACAAGCATTTCCTGCAAAGACCAAAATTCAAATCTTACCACAGAAACAAACCCAAGATAGACTTGAGTCATAGAGCTGTTCACTCCTAATATTTGGTTGTTTGTGTTACTGACTAATGTGCTTTATTGGGTGTTCAGAGGTGAATTAGTGTACATTTAAGCTGATAATTAGAAAACTAGATTTAAGTTCTAAAAGGAGAAGCAATTACAAAATAACCTGTGGAGAAAGAAAAAAAATATGGCAATCACAGTCTGAAAACACCATTGCTAGTGTTCACATCAAAATTCTAGCTGCTTTTGACTGCAGCATTTTGGCCAGGAATATAGCTCTAAGGGATGGAAATGTCAAAATCGACAAGTATTAAGTGGCGGAATGCAGATTTCAAACTGTGTCTTCCCCTTTGTGGAAGATTTCCCTTTTCATATGAAATATCTTTAAAAGTATCTGATTCTGATTGCTTATGTTTTCACTTACTCTGTCCTAATGATCCAGACTTAGAAGGTGTCACTGCATAAGAACACCAAAAAGTAATGCATGTGTCTAGGGCTAGCATGTGTCTCATTAGCTGCTCACAGATAGTGCATTTATTTACACATTCAGAGAATTTATATTGTGTTTCTGGATTGTTGATGGAATTTACTATTTTCTATCCAATTTCAGAAGATCTACAAATTTTATTCTATTTTGTAAATTATATTTCAAACTTTTAAATAGTTCCAGTAAAGAAATGGACTGTAAACACTCCCCAAAACAATTAAAAACTGAAAAATATTTCTCTGAATTTAAACTGTTCAATTGTAGCATTTTGTTATGTTGCGGCAAAAATCAGAAATCGCGTCAATCTCCGCAGGGAATCCAAAGACTCATTCAGAACAAATGGAGTTTTAATTAATTTTAATTTAGGATCAATTTGGACCAGTCATTGCCCCCCATTCCCGACCAGAGAATGTGGCACTTAACTGCCTTTGTTCTCACCTTATATACATTTTTGGTTTCCATGGTAATAGATTGGAATGTCTAGGCCTGGCCACAGCTGTTTACCTTGCACCATGTGACCAGGTCAGGCTCTGGCCATAATGATATATATACTTTAGCAATTCAGGCAAGGAGAAGAATTCCAGGACAAAGTCAGAACTGCAAAGTTAACCCTTGACAACTCCTCCAGGATGTTTCTCAAGACACATTTTGAGGCTTGTCTATCTTAAAATGTTGTGCTAAAAGTCACCACCCATTACAGTTACATCATCCTAAACAAACAACCTAAATATTTAAATGTTATACATCAGGCAAATGACTAATCAAATAAAGGATCTTCCATCCACCCATTTTGAAAGAATCAGAATGCTCAGATTCCTTGATTTTCTGTTTTTATTTTTGATCTTATAATGTCCTTGAGCAAAAGGCTGGGGAGGGCACCTGAGGAGGATTAGAGTGTGTTAGGAACATGCACTCACTCCTCAGGATACATGTAATCATTATGCACCGCAAACATGTACTAGTATAAATTTTTAAAAACTAACAAAGAGAAAGGTGCTCCCTTCTAATCGTTAGACATAACAATACATAACCCTTGCTTTTCCTCACAGCTCTCTCCTGTAGTCAACTGCATGATGACACATCCTGCAAATTTCAATTATATTCATTCCTCACTGAACAGCTGCAATGAGGTTCTTGGGCTTAGGGCTGTATTGATCAGTACAGCCAGTAACTCCAAGAGTCACTGACCCATATAATTCTATGCTTGGTGATCTGGTGAGCCTGAGGAGATGGAGCCATGCATGCCAAACGTGGAGTCCAAAGCAACAGACCCTCCTGCCTGAACCCAAGGATGGTAGTAAGAGAAATATATGACAGTGGAGCAGGAACAAAGTAACACCTGTAGCAAAAATTAATCAGTTAACTAAATACATTTATTCATCAAAGAGAATGGAAAATGCGTGAAAGGCTCATAGAAATGACAAGTGCCTTATGGGAAAACAATAAAAGCAGACTTCGTTGAAAGTTGAATAAATTCACTGGTTGCGTGGAGGTTCTCCATGGTATGAGTCGCCTTGTTCTCTGTAGTTTTTGGCATTTGATTTTGCCTCACGGAGTTTCTCTTTTACCTTTATTAGCTTCTAGGGCCATCGATGAAGCAGGAGTTTATATTTTTCTTGGATATTCCATAATTTCACAAGCTAAGTTTTGCAGTTCCGATCCTGGGAGCCTGCCTTTAGAGATTGAGGATCAGATTTCTTCGGGCAGTTTAAGAATTCTTTCTTATTTGTTAGACTGGCAGCTTATTTGTTCTTCTTCAGTACAAAAATGGAACAAACCAGAGAATCAGTGTTCTCTTCTGGAAATTGTTGTGACTTTAGACTATCTGCTGTATACTCATGTCCTCCTACCATATTTTAATGCAGTTTCTTATATTTTGCTTTGTAGCTTGGAGTGAAAGACAGCATACCTAACTTTATATTTGATGCAAGTTTAGACACATTTTCTTGCCTCAGAAGTCTTAATGAGAAACCTTGATAAATGATTTTGAGTGACATTTTATATTTCCATTTTGAGGGTTAAAATATGAATTAGGTTGTCCAATTCTACAAAAGCGCATATTTATGAACTTTACCCTTAATATTGGCTTCTCTTAAAGTTTTTCTGAGGCATTCTCTTTATTGTAGTAATTTGCACATAGTAGGAAGAAACAGGCAATATACGTTGGCATTATGACCCTTTTTAAATACTTCTCCAAGGGCACAGACTCAGTAACTATGTGTTCTACTTTTCATGTTATTGAAGACAGTTTATCAGCTAAAGTCGCAAAACAAGCATTATCAGATTTCCAAATGTTATAGCTGTACACTGCCTGACCCCTCTTCCAATGCTGTATATTTTAGGTTTCTATTATAGCAGCAAAGCATTTGTGACATTAGTATCTATTTTAGTAAATTCTAGGTTACAGAGGCAAGCAGACACAATATAAAACAAAATAAATAAAAGATAGACCCCTCTAGCACCTCTAGAAGCTCATTGCTGTCATACTCTCAGAAAGACAGGAAGAAAACATTTTTGAATGAAAAATAACATTACATTTTAACTTTAAAAAGTAACATGAGGACATCACTCCTTAAAGTATTCAATTAAAGGTCGACAAAGGATATTCAATGATTAAATTCAATAATATATTTTGCTGTTATTATTTGCCTAAGCATTTCTCCACTCCCAATCCTTTTCACACAATACTTCAGCATTGTTGATATCCTCTCACACCTTGCGTGCCATTCCTCTATCCATCAGAACCAATTCTTTAATTATACTTCCCTTTATTAACATTACATTTTTCAAAATTCTAGATTTCCTTGTCTGTCTGCTTTTCTTATTCTATGTTATGTTACCATCTTTAATTTTTATCTCTATATTCTTAAGTTTTTCTTCAAAGATGCATTCTTTATTTCAAACAGCCTGTATAATTTCTTAACATTATAACTCCACTTTTAGTTTTAAGATAAAATCGAACAATGTCCAATCTTCAGTTGAGATTCTGTGCCATTACTTACGGTTTATTCTATGTTATATATAAAACCTTAATCTATCGCTTTGTGTCAACATTTAGCACATTACTTAATGTTTATAGCAAATGCTTAAAAGAAACAGTGTCAACAGGACTCATGGTCCTTGCATGAGTATGAAGACTTGGTCCTTGAATTTCCATACAGTTGTGTGTATTTTTATGTGATCATATACTCTAATCGAAGTTCCTGCCTCTAGTTAGTCCCCACTTCAAAAAGCATCATCCCATATGATGCACCAAATTTGGAGAATTTATCTGACATCCCTGGTGGGCACATGTTCTTTGAGTTACACCCTCCGCTTCCCTACCACTGTCCCTGTGGTGAGCAAGTCCTCTCAGAGAAGATGTCTTCAAAGAACTTTCCAAGTGATGCGGACAACTGAGAAGGTAATGACAGAGACTCCCATGAAGGCAATTATTTTCCTTGTGCCCATTGAGTAATAGCATCCTCAATAGCCATGTAGAAGTTTGTAAAATGTGCCATTTTAGGAGTACTGAGGAAAATGAAAGGATAGTAGAGATACATTTAGAATTGTTCTAAATTGATTTTATGGCCCAGGAAAAGTATGTACAAAAAAACTAGACTAGCACACATGGTTGTGTTGTCCAACTCAGCTAGGACTTTTCTCTTTTCAAATTCTTCATCTTATTTTATTTCTCTTATTCTTCTAGCTGATGTCCCATCACAGGTTTTATCTAACTAAGACGTATGGTCAAAGAATGCAGTTACGTTTCAATGTTTTAAAAGTTATTAGAGTAAAGACAAAATGTTATTAATTCCCCTAAATGTATTGTCTGTCCATCATTCAAATACTTATCCCATTGAACTTGCCACGTTCTTAAATAATCCTGAACATTCTCTTTCCTAGTTACCTATCATTGCATGACCTAGATGCTCAGCATCCTGAATTCAAAACCTGTAACTTTCTTGGTCTTACTGACTTCGGGGAAGAGCCAGGCCTGTTACAGTGCCAAACCCAGTGAATAATGAGGATGTGGACACACTGTCATGATTTTAGGCGCCTGCCTTGCCCATGGGGGACACCTGGCCACAGCGCTCCCTGCATTATTTATCCCACCTCATATTTATTATTTTTTTATTTCAAGGACTTATAGAATTATCAGAATTTACAGAATTACCAGGTCTTAAAATTCCTCATTTTTGTTTTTTTATTATGGTTCTCAGCTCAATTTTCACTTTGAGTATTTTATGATTTCATCAATGCCTCTTTTACACTATGTGATTTCCAGCTCTGACCATCACTTAATCAGAATCATGGAAGTTGTCTTCCATTACACTCAAGAAACGTGGAGTGAAACCCCCCTAGAACATATTTATGCTCTTTAATACACATGATTTGCTTTAATTCAGATCACTTTCTAAAATAATTTCAATTTCGAGTGTTGACTTTGTATTCTGCTACACTGTCAAATTTGGATATTAGCTCATCAAAAATTTTGATGTATAATTTTGGGAACTTATTGACTTACAGAATCTAGAAGACATATTCAAGTCGTTTTATGTAGGGATACTTTGGGTTCTTGTTGTACCCCAGGAAGTACTGGTGGTGAGAATGAGGAAAAAATAGACAAGAGACAAAAATCTGGGATCAGGCGGAGGCCCTCTCTCTCTCAGCAGAGGAGGGGAACTACTCAGGAACAGGAGAGCGTTTATTTATTTATTTATTTATTTTTAAATTTTAAAAACATGAAAGTACAAAAACATATTGACAAACAGACACCAATTATAAAAAATAGTACAATCACAACTAATCTATAGACAAGGTGATATGGTCCCAACAGTGGTTATTGCTTTATCCATTGTTATCTTCGAATTGTAAATGTATGAATCCATATACAGACATGCAAATTTAGTCAGACAATTAATCCTCTCAACAAGAGAAAAAACACAAAAACCAAAAATCCAAAGACAAGCAACAAAACAGGCAAACAACAACAACAGCAACAACATCAACAACAAAAAAAACACCACTAGTTGCTGCTTTACATATTGATATCTTCGAAGTGTGTGTTCAGGATAACACATACAGACATACAAGATTAATCAAATATCGTTTCATCGATTATTGCTTAGCATTAAGTGATATAATACAATAGTAGAACCATGTTAGCCCTCCTGCATATATGTATATTCATATATCCATACATACATTTTTGTCTTTTTCTTTTCTCCATTCCTTCGTCCCATCTGTTCTTTGTTTTTGAACAGATTTCCTTCATGTCTCTTAGTTTATATTCCCACCGTCGGGTTCTTACACCAGTGATACAATACATTGCCTGCACATGTATCGCTGATTTATTTCACTTATGAGTATGGACTCCAGTTTTGTCCACTTGCCTACAAAGTCCCCAAAACTGTCTTTCTTTATAGCTGAATAATATTCCATTATATAAAAATGCCACAACTTTTTAATCCAGTCTTCTGTGGATGGGCACTTGGGTTGCTTCCACATTTTAGCTATTACAAATTGTGCTGCTATAAACATGGGTGCACATATATCAGAGTGATATGATGTTTTCAGATCTTGGAAAACACCCAGAAGAGGAATAGCTGGTTTAAATGGAACCTCTAGACCTAGTTTGCTGAGAAATCTCCAAACGGCTCTCCACAGTGGTTGCACCAGTCTGCATTCCCACCAGCAGTGTAATAGAGTCCCTATTTCTCCACAGCCTCACCAGCATCTGTTATTGGATGACTTTTTCATACTGGCCAGTCTTACTGGGGTGAGATGA